>VFXL01000243.1:0-40001 GCA_009761765.1 Phenacoccus solenopsis | reverse complement strand
TGATAGAAGTGTTGCGGATATAGTCATTGAGTGATGCCAGGCATTTTGGACAGCTGATGTGAATAATGTCATTATTGGATACTTTTATTTTAATTGGGTTGAAAACTGCATTGAGTATATCAGCCCATGGAATATTATTCCATGTCCTCTGTACTTCACCCAATTCCATTAATGTGGCATCCTCGGGCATTTTATATGCCTGAAAGAATGTTAATAACTTTAATGAAAAATATAATAGCAAAACGGTAACTAGAAAGTTAATTTTATTTCGAGCAATTTTGAAACTGCGCATGAATATACATTGCATATGCATATCGATTATACATTTTATTATTTCCTAATTTACAAAATAAATTAAGCATCCTTAAAGTGTTTAATCTATTCAAACAATAAATATGTAGCTTTTTAAGAAACTCTAGATAATGTAAATTCTGTAATCTCGCAATGAAAATCAATAATAACAGCAAAAAAAAATAAACGAAAAAAAAAATTATAAAATAGATTTGGCTTTTACTAACAATAAAAACATATTGCTATAATATGATTACTTTAAATTGAAGTTGAAATGTTTGAAAACTTTATAAAAATTTGGAAAAACTTGCTTCTCTCATGATTGCATTAATACGATCATATTGTGATACTTCTTCCTCCATTTTTGTTTTGTTAACGTTCATCTTTGCCGCAAACAGAGGGATGAATCTGTTAAAGAAATAATCGCTGAAGTCCTCGTTGTTGATAGCTGAATCCAAAATGTTTATTAGACCAGAGCTAGGTTCTGACCTTGGTTTTATCTGTATAAAGGAATAGGTAATATAACACATATGTATGTATTGTATGGGCAAATATTAAATTGATTACTTATATGCTTATTTCTCCTTACAGCTATGATATTTTTCCTGCTTTTTGGATCAATTTCTATATCTATTGCAAATAATGATTTTGAAAGGTATCCAATTTCCATTGATTTGGAGAAGAATTTAACTAAAGAGAAATCTTTTTGTTTCCATTGCGGATCTAATAAAGACCATCCACCTAGTTGGCTAATCATTTTTTTCAGATTTTCTATATTAGATTCTGAAACATCAACTTTTTCTTATAGGTATAAGTATAGGTAATTAGACGTGTCTTAATGACGATGTTAAGACTTGAGAGTCTATAAATGACATTAATACCTTACTGTTTAATTGAGATTTGAGAGATTATAATTTTTTTTTTTTTACAGTGTTCCTTCCTAGTGGTAAAAAATACGTTGATTTTCGGAAATTAATACTTGTCTTAAATGTTTGAAACATTGCACTACGCCATCACCTAATTTTATAGAATATGTCTAGTTCTACTCCTTTACTTCTATAGCTACTCCATAAAAAAAAAATTCAACTCACTGTGTTGAAAGCAATACCGGAACATTTCTCTAGCCATTTTCAAAGCTCTGTGATCGTCTTTTTTAAAGGGCTCTTTTGCAATTTTTATCAAAATATCAGTTACTTTTGACGCTGATTTATCTATTTCATTTTTTGCTTCGATTTCAGTATATTTCCCGCAGGCGAATTCGAAGAAATTTTCACAAGGGTTTTTCGTAAGGTCAACTTTACTCAGCAAATTTTTATCTTTGTATGTTGAAAAAAATGAGTACACATTAATGTCGACACAATGTGTAGGCAATATATAATGTTTGTGTCATACTTACTCATAACTGTGCATTCTTCTGATTTGCACACTTCAGGTTTTGTTTTATTGAGGTACACTAGAGATATTTTTAAACAACCTGAGAAAAATAATATGCAAATTAAGTTTTTAACCCCTCACCCAATAAGTATTAGAATTTTGTGGGTCGAAACTCACTCGTCCTAAGGAAGAATCCAAATATCAGTGTAATAATAAAAAACACCACAAATATTTTTCCATATAATAAAGCTGACATGACGAATTCAAATTATATCAGAATGGAATAAAAACTTGAAACCAGCATTTTGTTATACTACGAAATCTGATTCTGAACTATAATTAAGGTTTATGTTCATATGTAAAAACATCGTAAAGGAAACTATGGTGATTTGAATCAAAATTCCCTTTTATTCTTTCTAATTTCTACTCCATGTTACCGCTAGTTCCGTTGTGCTATTCCACTAGTCACCAATTAAAATTCATATTGTATTTATGTAAAACCTATACAATTTTTATCGTTCATTACTTATAATAGATTAATTATTCGACTGTAACAAAATGTATGGTATGATAAATTGAAAAATGTTTAATTATTCGAATAATGGTAAAATTCAACTATATATACCACGTACATTTCGTTGTATCATAAGAATTATTTAAACTGTGCATATATCTACAAATTGAAATGTTATAAGGATAGAAATAAGTGCAGCAGAAGGTTTACAAAATGTTGACTCATGAATTACTCTCTCATTCTATCTGAATGAATGCCTAGTTAAATTATCCTCTTATATAGTATCTTAATGAGTAACATTAAATCATTTTAAAGGCTTGAAACATTTTCAACAGTGTGATCTCAAATATTGTGGAGATTTTTCATATACTCAGTTGGATTCTGGTTCAATCCACCGAATTCATGATCCCGAGCGGACATTTCCCCGAATCCAATCCCCCGAATTTGAATTACCCGAATGACTCTTGTCCCGAATAGTTTTTTCCCCAAATTCGTGTAAATACTGCTTAGTAATTTGTATTTTATGTATGTGCGGGCAGTCGTTGCAGCCATCAAGTTATAATGTGAATATGGCGAAGATAAAGAACAAGAAATTAATAATAGATGGGCACATCTACGTGAAATCACGACAGAAAAACGATCGAATTTACTAGGACTGCCGGCGAGTCCGAAGTAAACAATCCAAAGCTCGAGTTATAATGAATGCATCTGCACGAGGAGGAGTTGACATTGTATATAAAGGGCCCGATGAATCCAAGCATGAGCACCCTCCAAATAGCGATGCTGAAGTGGTGATTACAGGCATCAAACGTAAGGCTGTGAGCACCCTGAACAGAGGCTAGCTCAACTACTACGTGTCGAATTGGCAGCGATACCTTCAGCAGTATTGAGCCAGCTCCCCGAAAGGGAGGCCCTCAGGCAGACGATACGATGGCAGAGACGAGCAAATTTACCACCAGATCCGAAATCACTGGAGGATTTAAACGATCTACCAGAGATGTATCGAAATACATTAATCGGCGAAAACTTCTTGCTATATGATTCCAAAGGGTCCCAGCTGGAAGGTCGCGTTTTGGTTTTCCCCACACAATGAAATATTGAACTCCTCTGTCAAAGTAAAGTCTGGTTTCTTGACGGTATCTTCAAGGTTTCACCTAATATTTTTACACAAGTTTTTACTATCCTTGGTATCTGTCGAAGGAATCAGTGCGGCGGCATGATAGTGAGGAAGATGACTGCGTTGAAGGAGACGGAGTCCCACTTCCTTTTGCGTACGTTTTCCTCTCGGGGAAACAAACGCAGCAGTTCTACTTGCAGTTAAAAATGCAGTGAATCAATCAATTTCTAATATTAAAATTTTGTGAATTTTGAGGACTTTGGTAAATTCGGGTAAATGAGATTCAGGGAATTGGATATTCGGGAAAAAAACTGTTCGGGGAAATGTCCGTTCGGGATGTTGAATTCGGGAAAATGAACGGGAACCACTTAGTTGATATTCCCAAGATTAGAGATGACGTATAATGTCAAATGATGTGAAAATAAACTTGAAAAATTTAAGCATAAAATTATTGTAGAAGATGATTTTTTTAAAAAGATATTCCTTTTTAATTTTCCATTCTTGAATTAATCATGATATGTTTTATGGGTAACTTTGATGCAGTTAATATGTGTCTGATTTTTCTGAATGAAATTATCTGAATCACCTAAAAAAATCGGTAAATTTTCATCATCCAATAATGTTTAATGTCTTTTTTCGCTTTATATTTTATAAATAGTTTTCTACATAATTTCAAAACTGTTGTTTCATAGTGAATATAATGTTTGCGTACGATTTACAGCCTTATTATCATAAAATAGATTTACATTTTGTTTTCTATCGGTGTAATATTTAGAGCATTCATTTCCATACTGTGCATTTTTTTATAGGATTCATCTGTGAATTATCTTTGCATCCCCAATCTTTTGCAAATTCTTTGTTATTCATCAACGCGCCATTCACTCTGATCGGTTCAATAGCATGCACACCAGTTCTTTCAGATTCTAAAACGCTTGTTTTCGAAGGATTAGCACACCAAGTGGATGCTAAGGTTATCCAAAACATTCTCTGAGGAGTGATTCGTTTGAAATTTGGTAGTGATAATTCGCTTTTTGGAAAAATCATGATATGCCTTAAAGGCAACTTCTGTGCCACCAATATCGCAAAAATTTTCTGACATAGTTTGATGACCATTGACCTAAAAATATCATCATTATTATAATTTGTAAAATACTTTCAAAAAAATAATTACGTTGCAAAACAATGAGAACCAGATTTCCAGTAGCCAAGTTGGTAAAATTTGAATATTGGCTCACAATGCATTCAATTTTTTTCTGATATGTTGTACTAGTTTTAGGATTCCACCAAGTTGCTGTGTATGCTCCATTATTATCGAATTGTTTACCCTGTTGATAAGAATAGTGGACGAGTGAAACTGACCAATAGTTGATACATTTTTAAGATACGTGACAAAGAATACTTAATTTAGTGGTTTTTATAATATTTAATAATTGATTACAAAAATTCTGTTTTTTTAAGTGATTCATTTTTTGAGTCGAAGAACTCTCGGTTATAGCACCTACCTCAGTGTTCTTAAGAATGAAATAAAGCGTTAAAAAAAGTCAAACCATAAGGTCGAATGCGTGATTCATTTCGTGGGCGATAGCAATACCCAGACCGCCATAATTGAGATATTGGGGTCTAGTTCCTTTGGAATATAGTACACCAGCAAGCATGTTGGCTGAAATAACTATAATTTTTAGACATAATGAGATTCAAATGTTAACGAAAGTACTTAATATTATTTGAAAATTGATATTTATAAACTCACAAACAGTATTGTGATATGCGTAATATGCGCAATTTCTCAGAGTTGCTGATAAATAAGGTAATTTTTCTGGCTTTCCAATTTCCCCTAGGCTTTTTTCTATTGTAAATTTCATTATATTGAAAAACGATGGTAAATATGATTTGATATTTGGATTCACATTTAACTGTTGAAATGTATGGGAAAAAGAGATGATCATTCATCAATTTAAAAGAAATAATGTTTTTTATCTAAGTGAAAAAAAATTAACGATAGAATTTACCTTGTCGAAATAGCTTAATGATAGCTTTTGCCCATTACTTATTTCATCATCGTAACCTATTTTAAACACCATTTTTTTCACTTTGTCGATAGTTTTATTTCTGAATATACAAACATATTAATTATAAGAATTAAAGGATTTTATCAAGTTTGTAATTATGGACCAGTATACCTATCTTCACCATCCACCAGTTTACTAATGCTTATAGTGGATACCATTGCATTCCTTAGTTTTTCACTGAAATCCTTCACCGCTGATATTAAGTTTTTATCATAATACTGTTTGTAATATTCGTAATCCATAACTCTACTAAATAAACTGAAAGTGTATAAGATATTGAAGTTTTGGAGAATGAATATTCTCAAACACTATTTGTACGTAGGTAGTCCAATTGAAAGAGTGATATGATTCATACCTGAATATTTTATCAGTGCAGTACTCTTCCTTACTCCTACCTTCTTGAAGTTGTAAGAATTGGGCTATCATGTCATCGTCTGCATCCATAATAGTGTCGTAGAGAAAAGATCCCATGAATAATGTGGCCAGGAATCTGAATAAACACCAAGTAGTGTAGATACTGATCTGCTTGGTAAAGGTTGAGCCTAGTTGTCCTCTGATTTTGTTTACCACTACCACCCCTCTCATGAGTATTTTAACGTATTAAATTTTTGAACATTTGGTATTCACATCTTAACAGCTACTTATTATCTACTATTAAAAAAAAAAAAAATGAATAGAGCGATCTGCACTAGTACTTATGCCTTTATAAGCACCATTACATTAGACCATTAACACTAATTTTATAATTTGATTTTTTATAGGTGGAAAATGATATAGTAGAATTAGATCAAGCATATATTTTACGCAGGTAATTGCATCATTACTATACAATAACTGACTTTTTAGGAATATTGCGGATATCGGCATTGAGTGAAGCTAAGCAGTCAGGGCAGCTGACGTGAATGAGGTTTTCATTAGATATTTTAATTTTCATAGGCTGGAAAACTGCGCTAAGTATTTCAATCCATGGTATACTGTCATATTTGTCTTTTAGTTCACTTAATTTCATTAGTATTGGTTTCGTGGGCATAACATATGCCTAATAAGAGAATTATTTCAATTAAAATTGAAGAATTTAAGGATTATTTGATGAAAAAAGTATAGAAAATTATAAATTTTACTAAAATTAGTAAAAACTTACCATCCCTATCCTTTTGGAAATCTCATTGAATTGCCATAATTCATTTCCCAATTTTGCGCTAGTAATGTTCATTTTGAGAGCAAGCATAGGTATAAATTTATTTCTGAAATAGTCTAAGACATCCTCATGACTTAAATCCAAATTCAAGGGCCATAATTGTCGGGAAATTGTATTCGTTAGATGACTTCCAGGTTTTATTCTTGGTTTTATCTGAAAATGTACACCATTTATAACATACTAATGAACTGTGTGGGTGAATATTGAACAATTCTTCTTACAGCTATAATATTTTGCCTATTTGCAGGATTCATTTCAGTACTGATTTCAAATAATGTTTTTGAAAGGTAACCAATTTCCATTGATTTTGTGTAAAATTTAACTAATGAAAAATCATTTTCTTTCCAATTCGGGTTTAATAACGACCATCCACCTAGGTAGCTTATCTTTTTTTTCAAGTCTTCTACATTAGATTCTAAAACATAAGTTCATCATGCTAACGATTTCATGACCCTTTAAGCCTTCTTATTCATAAAAATTACTCGACTAAAAAATTCATAGATATATAAATCATTTTTCACTTGAAACCACTCTTCTTTAAAGCTTAAAAAATTGCTTACCGTGTTTAATACAAAACTTGAACATTTCCCTGGCAATCTTCAAAGCTCTATGATCATCTTTTTTAGACTTTGCTTTAACAACTTTTAAGAGATATTCATTTGCCTTCAACAAAGATTTATCTATCTCATTTTTTGCATCTATTTTGGTATATTTTCCACAAGAGTACCTATAGAAGTCTTGACAAGGGTCTATTGTGCGGTCCATTTTTCTTAACAAACTTTCACCTACACCATTACCATGTAATTGCTCAATGAGATTTCACCAAATGTGAATAAGGTACAAAAGTTAATGTTCCCTTACTCATTGCGATGCATTCTTCTGATTTACACACTTCAATATTTCCTTTATGAGGGTTTGCCAAAGGAATTGATAATGAATAACCACCTAAACATAAGATAAGCTTAAAGTTTAATTTCATTCTTCATTTACTTGCAGTTGAATATTATAATTTGAAATCGTGTAACTCACTAGTTTCTAGATATCCAAATAATATTAAATTAGTAGTAAATGTTATTAAAAATGATTCCATAAAAACTATTGTTGATATGATAAATTCAAATTAAACTTCAATAATTTTTTTTTTAAATAAAAAATATGAGGTACCTAATATGATTGTAACATATCTGTTATATTATGATGAAAGGCTTTCATGCTGGTCTCTAAATGTCAAACACATAATATGTTATTGTTTTAAATAGGTACTTATAATAACTCAGTTTATAACAATAGATTAAAAATTATGTGTAACTAGTTTTTGCGTCATATTAGAAAATCTTTATTATTTAATCGACAGGATTATATAGTCGTAATATAAGAAGTAAAACATCTCTCTGCTCTCCCCTTCCTTTAATTTCGTAGGCTTCGAAACCGTGTTTTTTTCACCTACTATATAAATAAGTAACGCGCCTATACAATAAGTTCCAATCTTAGTTTTTTGAAACACATGTACATTCATATTTTTATCTATGAAATAACTAAGATTTTCATTTCCAAATAGTGCACTTTTGTGGAGGATTCATAGGTAAATAGTCTTTACATCCCCAGTCTGCTGCAAATTCTTTACTATTCATTAAAGCTCCATTCACTCTAATTCGTTCTATAGCATGTACATCAGTTCTTTCTCGTTGTAATACTGTTGTCATCGAAGGATTAGCGCACCAAGTGGTTGCCAAACTTATCCAGAACATTTTCAAAAGGGTTGATCTATTGAAATTGGGTAATAATAATTCTCCATCCTTAGGGAAATCATGATATGCTTTATATGCGACTTCTGCACCACCAATATCGCAAAAATTTTCGGACGCTGTTTGACGTCCATTAACCTGAAATTATCATCCTGTAGAATTCTAAAATACTTCTCAAGAAATATTAATGTGGAAAAGTAAAAAACACCTGATGTCCAGTGGCCACATTTGTGAAATTTGAATATTGGCTTTCAATGCATTCAATTTTTTTCCAGTATCTTGTACTCGTTGTTGGATTCCACCAAGATTCTCTGAATTTTCCATAATTGTCAAATAGTTTACCCTATATGTTTAATCTTTGATGATAAAAAAGTAGGTAATGTAATATTAATATAATGTAGCCTACTACAAAATGTGGTCTAACTGTAAGATCGAATGCGTGATTCATTTCGTGAGCAATAGCAGTCCCCAAACCACCAAAATTGAGATATTGATGTGCATGTTCTTTAGAATATAACACACCAGCAAGAATATTTGCTGAAATAACTATGAGTATCGTTTTACTAGGTTGTAAATGTCAAATATTTATGAAAATGATAAAAATCATAATAATCTCTATTACAATACGTACATACTGTATTGTGATACGCGTGATATACAGCATTTGCTAAAGTTGCAGACAAATAAGGTAGTTCAGATGGCCTTCCAACGCTCCTTAAGCGTTTTCCTATTATGAATTTCATTACGTTAAAAAGCGATGGTAAATACGATTTAACATCTGGATTTATGTTAAGCTATTGAAAAGTATAGAAAAAAATAGATTCATCTATGATTCATCTATTAAAAAAATAGAATACATTTAATTATTCAAGAAATTTCACCTTGTCGAAATAACTTAATGATCCTTTTTGTTCTCTGCTTATTTCATCATCGTAACCTATTTTAAATACCATTTTTTTCACTTTGTCTATAGTTTTATTCCTGAATATACAAATATTAATTTATTTATAAGGATTAGATAATTCTCTTAAGCTTATTATAGTGAACTGCTCTACCTATCCTCATTATCCACCATTTTACTAACGCTTATAATGGCTACCATTGCATTTCTTAACTTTTCACTGAAATCCCTCACCATTGAGATTAAGTTCTTGTCATAATAATGTTTGTAATATTCGTAATCCAGTACTCTGCTAAATGGACTAAAATTGTAGTAAACAGATGTTTATTATTTGCAAGCTTCATACTTGAATGTTATTACAATTTACAATATAGGTACGATATTATTCATACCTGAATATTTTATTTGCGCAGTATTCTTCCTTACCTCTACCCTCCTGAAGTTGTAACCATTGTGTTATTATGTCATCATCTGCATCCATAACAGTATCATAAAGGAAAGATCCCATGAAATATGTAGCTAGAGATCTACATCAATGCAAATATAATCAAATACCTATATTATTACTTTTCTTACAAATAACTTTTCTGATGAACATTATATTATTATAGTAGGATTCTCCTATACTTGACCATGAAAGAAATTTTTAGCTGTTCAAGTTGTATCATTACCCTATTGTGTAACTCACTTTACAGAAATATTTCTGACAAGATCATTGAGTGAGTTTAGGCATTTCGAACATTCGACATAAATGGTGTCATTTATTGATACTGTAGTATTAAGGGGATTGAAAACTGCATTGAGAATTTGAATCCATGGAATGTTTAACCACGTAGCTTTTACTTCACCTAATTTCATGAGTTTAGGTTCTGTTGGCATTCTATACGCCTGAAAAGATTTACCATTTTTGTTAAAAAAGGAGGAAAATAATTGGTGAGATTTTAAACCATATGCGTATATCGATTATCATTACAAATACGATAACAAAAAATTCGAGAAGTTTCCATCAAGAGGTTTATTATGTTTGAGTTTAAATAAATGTTTTATATTTATCATTATAACTTATTAACGGAAATGTACGAAATATATTCACTTTGAGGAGCTGAAGATTTTCTCCAAGATTTCGTAAGTTATGTTGTTGAACATTTGCATATTCAATAAATTGTAATTCTTTTCATACAATTATTATAACTGAGTATTTTCTTTAATTTAGTTTAACGTGTCGTATATTGCCCCTTAGACCAGAGATACTTAAATGATTTAGATTTGAAATCATAATGAATTTTTGCTTATAAAAATCATTGAACCATGAGACTTGGGTTATGAATACTATCCAACAACGCTTTGATATGTTTATAGTTCTACTTATCTAATATTTTTCATTAATTGAAGGTTATGTAAGGGTTACTACTTCATTTTATGAAATATTTTCTACGAAATAAATATCATTAATAAAACGATATAAATTGTACAAAAACAACAAAACATACAATATTTATTCTCCCAGCAATACGATCAAATTCCAATAATTCTATCTCCAGTTTTTTTCTACTTGTATTCATTTTGTCAGCAAGCCTTGGGATAAATTTAGTTTTGAAATAATCTTCGAAATCTTCCTCATTTACAGCTATGTCTAAGGACCACAAAGGACGAGTAGTTCTTTTAATTAGACCAGCACCAGGTTCTATTCTTTGTTTTATCTGAAAGTTGTGCAACATTTAATGGCACTCACATTCTACGGATATATGCATAGATGGAGAACATATTTCATCTTACGGCAATGATATTTTGCCTATTTTCAGTATTCATTTCAGTATCGATTTCAAATAATGATTTTGAGAGGTATCCAATTTCCATTGATTTCGAATAAAATTTAACTACTGAGAAGTCTTTTTCTTTCCAATTTGGATCTAATAATGACCATCCGCCTAGATAGCTAATCTTTTTTTTCAAGTCCTTTATATTGGATTCTAAAATATAAACATATTTTGGAACATGGAGTGAAAAATAGACTTGAATGCTATCAAACAACATATTAAACTCGTTGTAAATAAATGCTGTTAGATGATCTGCAATCACTTTCTTATGATTTTTTTTTTTTTTGAGAAAAACACTTTAGAACATCCAGCTACCTTCAAGGTTATGTGTAACGTGAATTTTCTTCGTATCATACTCGTCTTTGAAATGCTTGAAAAAGTTGAACACTTTCTTATTTATAGAAGTATATACTCACTCTAAATATTTTTTGAAACCCAAAAATTATGCTTACCATGTTTCATACAAAACTTAAACATTTCTTTAGTCATCTTCAAAGCTCTATGATCATATTTTTTCGATAGTTCTTTAACAATTTCTGTTACATGCGCAGTTGCCCTCAGCAATGATTTATCTATCTCATTTTTTGCATCTATTTCATTGTATTTTCCACAAGAGTAAGCATAGAAATCTAGGCAAGGATGTGCCGAACGGTCCATTTTTCTCAACAAATTTTTACCTACATCAGTACCAGTAGATTACATATGAAGTAGTTCAGTATATAAGCAAAATATGAAGGTTATATTTTCATACTCATAGCCACACATTCTTCTGATGTGCACACGTTAGGATTTGCTTTGTTCGAGTTCGCCAAAGGAATCACTAAATTATCTAAGCCAAAAAAAGGCTTCATATTGAATTTGTTGTAACTCACGTATTGGGTGATGAAACATTAGAATTTAATATCTTGAAACTCACTTGTTTTGGCGAGTACTCCGAAAATCAGTGTAATAGTAGAAACAATTATTGTAAATGGTTCGACAAAGAGTAATGTTGACATAGTAAATTTAAATTAATTTTAGATAAATTTATAAGCTATCAAATAGTGCTCTGCTGCATTTTCAATTCAACACATATTTTGTTCTATAAATAAGGACTATATACACGCCGTTATATTAAGTGTTATACATTAATGGAATTTTAATGTTTCATGTAATGTTTCCATTGTTCTTTTCATCCACAGTTGAATAAACTTTATTTCAAATCTACTGATTCTCACTTGGTGAAATATATACAACACAATACATATACCTAGTATAATAAGTTGAGAATTTTATGCAACTACTGACTAGTCTTAGTGCCTTGTTAAGAGTAAAAATAATGTTGAACTGTTCAGATGATGAGAGATTCGAATCATTAATGCTAGAATTTAGTCAACACTTGAACAACTTGAATTAGTAAAGTTATGATCCCTTAAATTAAGATAGGTGATTTAAGTTTAATGGAAAATTTACTATTCCTTGCTTAAGCACGTTTAATTGACAAGAAAATGAAATATACCCTTATGCCAAAAAAAGGCGTAGGCTCTCATATTAAGAAACCTCATTGCTCAGCTGTTTTAAGATTGTCTCAGGGAGTAACAGGTCTGATTCCATATACAAATCTTAACTTAAGTTGCGACTCGGAAAAATATTATGATTAATGTTCAAAATTTATTGATTTGCTTAATTACTTTAAAAAATGGAAGCGTAACTTAAGATATTGGGTGAAGCTGAATAAGGGATATTATTTGATAACTGACCAATTTTGGAGAATGGCAATTTTTGTATTACAGATTGAAGTTTACTTTCTCATTATTAAACATTTTTAACATTTCCTCTGATTATTATTATTGCTGCTATATTTATTATATTTGAGTATAAGATGAAATACCAATAAGAAGAACTTACTTGTATCAAAAATTTCTTTTATTTTACTGACACTAAAAATTTCCAAAATTCTTTTTAAGGTAAATCTTATCATGATATAGGCAAGCATTTGCCTATTATAAGTAGGCGTATAAATATATGGACACATCGAATGATTATTTGATTCCTGAACTTCCAAATATGCTGCGATACTTCAGTATATTCATGTAGTTTCTTCAGTGATTTGTCAGGTTCATTGTTGTGCCTTACTTCATTCAGAACGTTTATTTCCAAACTGTGCATTTTTTTGAAGGATTCATTAGTGAATAACCTTTACATCCCCAATCTCTTGCGAATTCTTTATTATTCATCAAAGCTCCATTCACTCTAATTCGTTCTATAGCGTGCACATCAACTCTTTCCCGTTCTAAAATATTTGTTATCGAAGGATTAGCACACCAAGTGGTTGCCCAACTTATCCAAAACATTTTCAGAGGTGTGAATCTTTCGAAATTTGTCAAAGCAAATTCTCTACCCCTGGATAAGTCATAATATGCCTTATAGGCAACTTCTACTCCACCAATATCACAAAAATTCTCGGACAGAGTTTGACGACCATTAACCTAAAATCATTTTCATGAATTATGTAATATTCTCTCGAGAACAATGATACAAAATAATAAAAACCTGATGTCCAGTGGCTACATTAATAAAGCTTGAATATTGCTTCTCTATGCATTCAAGTTTTTCCCAGTATCTTGCGCTCGTTGTTGGATTCCGCCACCAAAGTGCGGTAAATGTACCTTGATGTCGAATAGTTTACCCTGTTCCAAATTACTACTATTTATAAATGAAATTGATCTAGTTGTTGAATCGAGTGTGAAGAAATGAGTCAAACCTTAACATCGAATGCGTGATTCATTTCGTGGGCGATAATCGTTCCCAGAGCGCCAAAATTGAGATATTGAGGTCTGTTTCCTTTTGAATATAATACGCTAGCAAGAATGTTTGCTGAAACAACTATCATTTAATTGGGACGTGAATTTCAAAAATTTATAAAAATATTAAAGTGATAAAACTCTATTAATACACTCACAAATTGTGTTATAATATACGAGATACGCAGCGTTGGCATTAGTTGCTGATAAATAGGGTAGTTTGTCTGGCTTTCCGAAATTTCCCAAATGTTTTTCTGTTGTAAATTTCATTATAGTAAAAAGCGATGTTAAATACGATTGATTAACAGAATTCACATTCAACTACCCAAATAAATATGCAAAAAAAGTAACGTTCATTGATCAATTTGAAAGAAATAGTTTTCTTAATTACTTACTCAGCTGGAGAAATTAATAATGAAGTAATACCTTGTTGAAGTAATTTAATGATAGCTGTTGTCCATTACTTATTTCATCATCGTAGCCTATTTTAAATACCATTTTTTTCACTTTGTCCACTATTTTAGCCCTAAATTCATATAGTTGCGTATAATAATGAAGCTCTCTATTGGGAGGTTTATTATAATACCTTTCATTCTAGTACCTATCATTTTTATCATCTACAGTACTACTAACACTTATAGTGGTCATCATTGCTCTTCTTAATTTTTCACTGAAATCCTTCACCATTGATATTAGGCCCTTATCATAATACCGTTTGTAATATTCGTAATCAATTACTCTTCTAAATAGGCTGAAATTATGGTAGTAGATGGAAGCAAACTATTTTTAAACACCATGTAATTGCAATGAAGTGAGGATACGATTCATACCCGAATATTTTATTCGCACAGTACTTCTCCTTATTTTCAATCTCCTGAAGTTTCAACCATTGAGTCATCATTTCATCATCAGCATCCATAATGTTATCAAACACTAATGATACCATTACATATGTGGCTAAAGATCTAAATCAACATAAATATACTCGAATATTACCAGTCATTTTGAAATTTCCTCTTTGAAAAATAAATCTGTTGTGAAAAAAATCGCATTATCCAGTCACTCACTTGATGGAAATTTCCTTGATAATGATATCAAGCGAGTTCAAGCATTTTGGACAATCAATATAAATGGTATCATTTGTAGATATTTTAATATTAATTGAATTGAAAACTGCATTGAGTATTTCAATCAATGGGATATGAGGCCATGTAGCTTTTACTTTACTCATATCCATGAACGCTGGTATCCTTGGCATTCCATATGCCTGAAATTATTCATGCTATTAGTTGATACTATGTATAATCCGAATTAGTGAAGTGAATAAAGTCTGATTGAAAGTTCTTCATTGTATTGGGTTATACTTCGATCAACTTGCATCACTTCTCGCCACCTGTCAGTACGGTTATGATCAAATAATTTGGGAATAGTCTCTTGATACAGAATTATTTATAGAAATCATTTTTTCAATAAATCTTTGTAATTTCGACTCATTATCTTAAAAAATAAAAAATAAAAAGAAACCTCCGCTTGAACTTTATAGAATCATATTAGCTCTCTACTATTTCTCACACTACTTGTATCTACTCATCTTCCAACTTCACAAATGTAATCATTAAAGAAATAAATTAGGAAATTGGAAAATACTTGCTATTTTCACTCCTTCAGAAATTCGATTAAATTCAAGTAATTCCTTTTCTAGTTTCATTTTGGTGATATTCATCTTATCAGCAAGTTTTGGTACGAAATAAGTTATGAAATATTTTACGAACTCCTCGTCTCTTGCAGCTAAATCTAAGCGCCGTAGAGATTGAGAAACTTCGTTTAATAAACCAGTCCCAGATTCTACTCTTGGTTTTATCTGAAAGGTATAAAACATATTACCTCCCTTGTCATATGCCCTAATATTGGACTATTCTCCTTACAGCGATCATATTTTTCCTGTTTCCTGGGTTCATTTCAATGTCAATTACAAATAATGACTTCGGCAAGTAACCAATTTCCATAGATTTCGAATAAAATTTAGTCAGTGAGAACTCCTTTTCTTTCCAATTTGGGTCTAATAATGACCATTCACCTAAGTAAGTTATCATTCTTCTCAGTTCTTTTACATTAGATTCTGAAGCATAAAAGAAAATTTTCAAGGTAAGAATTGTTTGTGTTTTTAGACCTTGAAAAAGCAGTTATTGAATATCATTTGAAGAATAATATAATTATGTTAACTATTTCATATGTAGAATAATGTACGTGTACCTATATTTTATATTTGTTGAAAAAATAACATGAAAATTATCTAGTTCTTTCACTGTTTTAAATTAACCTGAAATCTATTTCTTCTAGTATCTCGGTAAAATAGAAAAATTGTGCTTACTGTGTTGAATACACAACTTGAACATTTCTTTAGTCATCTTCAAAGATCTGTGATCATCTTTGTTGGAGTTCTCTTTAATAATTTCGATTAAATGCTTAGTTGCTCTTGACAATGATTTCTCTATCTCATTTTTTGCATTGATTTCAGTATATTTTCCGCAAGAGTAACCGTAGAAATCTACACAAGGATCTACTGAATGATTCATTTTACTCAAAAAGTTTTCACCTACACCACAATCATATCGTTAATGTCCTTCCACATTTATGTTTGTGTATAAAAATATAAGTTCTACTTTCATACTCATTGTTATACATTCTTCTGATTTACACACTGTAGAACTTCCTTTATCCGACTCTGCTAGAGAACTTACTGAATTACCTAATCCAATTATCCGCATGATAGTGAACATTATTAAAAATAATTCGTCGGAAAATGATGTAGACATGGCAAATTCAAATTAATTTTTACTTATTGGATTTATAAACTCGAAATTACCACACTAAGACATTGTAAAATATACTTTCAACAATAATAAAAGAGTAACATACATGCAGTATGCCTCTATAATGGTATCTGTAAGGTGTATTAATAGAATTTTAATACGTCAAAAGTCATATTACTATTGTTCTTTATTACCAATTATAAAATCATTTGTATTTGAGATCGTTCGACCTTCGTACGTACGTGAATATTATGTGAAATATTTGTAACCTTCACAATGAATTATGCACTCTTACATGAAAGCTGATACTTCCAAAAGTATTTGGAACTGAGTTTTTAATTAGGCTTCTTGTGGTTTCCGCAGATGATGTTGCTAACCTTTTCACGCCTATAAAATATATACGATGGACTCCGGAAACCCTTACCATACGTCTTCTAAACCACATAAGAAGCTGAATTTAGAATCCATGGCAATATATTTTTATTGCAGTAGTGATATGAGCTCATATGTTACAAATTTTAGCAATTTGAGGCTCCGCAAACCTTCCTCAGAATTTGGCGATCGATCATTTTGTATTTATTTTTATCCGAATTGAAGGAGTCATATTCTGGTCGCTAACTAACTCTACATACGAAGTTTGACCTTTCTAGATTAATTTGCTGAGAATGTATAGAGGATTCAGGAAATTTCATATTGTGATTTCCTCTAGGCTCTACAAAACCCATTTTTTGCTTCAAGTCCCCTACAAATTCACTTGGGAGGCGAATATTGCAAAAGTTATTAACTTGGCGTAATTTTATGACATGATACCAAAATCAAAAATTTTCGATCTTTTGTTCATCCTCATCACATGTTGGAGTCTATAATTCCTCATTCTCCCCTTCAACATCACGTGTGAAGATAAATCATACTTTTTATCTCCATTGATTATGTGAGTTTATAAGAATCACATCTTTAGTTACTTGAGACTGCTCAAGCTCTTCTCAAATTTTGGTGAATCGCCATTTTGTATTCAATTTGATCTAAATTCAAGGGGTCATATTCAGATACCAAACTAACCTTAGACACAAAGTTTGACCTTTTTAGGTTGCTTCTGTATAATAATGAGCTTCAAGGAAAATGATTCTTTGAAAATAACACTAACATGACAAATTCGAATGAATTTATGAACTCAAAACTAATCCTGCGATATAATTAGTATAACTCATATTCTGAAGTAAATGCATATCATAAAGAGTTAAATGCTCATTTATAATGATGTTCATAATGTACTATGAATTGAATGTGGATTGTGTCATCTACATTATTTTTCATTTTTCGTAATTCTTACTCAGTGCTACAGTTTTTCCTTTCGATGGCAATTTATGGTTTTATAGTTTTATTTTATGTTCACATGTACCTTATTGTACACTATTAAGTGAAAGTGTCATATAGTTATGTATTTTTTTTGTCCTTGAAGTATCCAGGTGCGATTTGCTAACTCCTGTTGGTGCTATTTCAGTACCAACATAGATAACCCTACCTTGAAAGCTCTTCGCCACATGAAAATTTATCTTTAGCCATTGTGGTTGTAAAGAGCATAGAAATTACAAAAAAATTCATCCTCATAATTTTATCGAAAAGGAGCCAGAAATAAGTTAGTTTTGGAGTTCATTCAGAGATAGCGCTTTAACATATTTTTCCCCGCAACGATTCAACTTAATGGGAGAAGGGATAGTAGATGAGTAGCGAATGTGGTAAACGCTATCTACGATGAAATTTTAAAACTATTTTTGCTCGATATTCTTGATTTTTCATGAGTTATAAATTTTTTAATGACTGCAGTTGGCTATCTAGGTGTGCTTAATCCATAATGTCAGGTGTATTTCAACTATAATTTCAATTGTTTGTTCTAATTATAAAATTAAGTTACTGGCTTTATATAAGATATTTTTGATTGGACTCTACATTTATTTTTGTTTTGATGTCTATATGACTTCAATCCTAAAACTCAAAATAAATTAATGTTTTAGGGTGACTCAAGTCCTTTATGGTTAGGTTTAAGAAGTGAAATTTCACATATGAATATGAAATATCAGCTTAGAATGAAATACTTAGCTACTCTGAAGTTGAAGTAGATTTTTTTTTTACAAACATTTTATAAGTTGACGATAAAAGCTCTGCTTTTAATGTTAATTCTCAGCGAAATGTTGAAAGAAAAGAAAAAATCTTTATAATGAAGAATTATCCCTTTATATTATCTTAAAATATCTACACCCGCAAGACTTTAATCAATTAGCTATTCAAAACATTTGAAATTATTTCCAAGCAGCGCACTTTTCTTTTGGATTCATTGTATTTTCTCTACAGTTCCAATCGTTTGAAAATTCTTTATTGTTCATCAAAGCGCCATTCACTCTAATCGGTTCTATTGCATGTACATCATCTTTTTCACGTTTTAAAACACTTGCCTTCGAAGGATTAGAGCACCAATTAGCAACAAAAGTTATCCAAAACATTTGACTGAATGTGTAATTTGAGTAATTTTGTAGTAATAACTCTCCATTTTTGGGAAAATCATGATACGCTTTGTAAGCTACCTCGATGCCGCCGATGTCGCAAAAATTCTCAGATAATGTTTGATAACCATTAACCTGTAATTATCATTCGTTTTAGAACATTATTAGGAATGAAAATCCTGCAAAACCGTAAGAACCTTATTTCCAGTAGCTATGTTGATAAAATTAGAATACTGGTTTTTAATACACTCGATCCTTTTCCAATATCTATATGTTGCTGCCTCAGTCCACCATCTTTTCATTACACCATGGTTGTCGTAACGACGACCCTGTGAGTAATAATCACTTATCAGTTAAATCAATCCAATATTAACAGAAATGTAGGTCAAATAAAGAATTTAAACCATAAGATCAAAAGCGTGATTCATTTCATGCGCGATAACAGCCCCCAAAGCACCGAAATTGAGATATTGAGGTCTATTTTCCTTCGAGTATAATACACCAGCAAGAATGTTTGCTGAAATAACTGAATCATTACGTTGGAACATAAGTTTCCAATATGATAATTATGAAAAATAATGAAAATACAAAATCTCTTCCGATAAACTCACAAACTGTATTGTGGTATACATAATACATGGCGTTTCCAGTAGTTGCTGGTAAATAGGGTAGTTGGGCTGGCTTTCCAACATTTTGTAAGGCTCTTCTCGTTGTGAATTTCATTACATTTAAAAGCGATGGTAAATAAGATTTGAAATCTGGTTCCACATTCAACTATTAAGAATTGTTAAAAAATGAACTTGAAAAATGAAATATTTTCCCTGTTATTCAATAGCAAGCATTTGAAAAGTTTTACTTCGTCGAAATAACGCAGTAATACCGTTTGTCCTTTACTTATTTCATCGTCATAGGCGATTTTAAATACTATTTTTTTCGCTTTATCGATTAATTTAGGCCTAAATTTACGACAAACCTATTAGTTGAAGCATTCGAAGTTATTCTCATTACCTTGTTAATTGAATAAGTTTACCTAGTCTCATTATCTATCGTTTTACTAACCCCTAGGATGTCTATCAATGCAGTCCTCTGCTTTTCCATTAAATCCTTTATCATTGATATCATGTTTTTATTATGATACCGTTTATAATATGCGTAATCCATTACTCTTGCAAATGGGCTAACATTATGAAATTATGATTTCAGATATTGGAAAACAATACAATGAAAAGAAAACCATCAATATGAATCATACATGAATAATCTTTCAGCACAGTAGTCTTCTTTACTGCTATTTTCATTAAATTGTAGCCATGAAGTTAATATATCATTATCAGCATCTAGAATGATATCAAAAAGGAAAGATGCCATCAAGTAAGTAGCCAAAGATCTAAATCAACAGAAATGAATCGATTAACATCATTACATTTGTTTTGTTTGCGATAGTAGATAGTATAGTTGTACAAATTAGTGATTTGCAAGTTATATTTTCTTAATTTATTTTTAATTAAGTAGGCACAACTTTCAAGTTGGCTGTTAACATCCAAAGATGTTAATAAATATTTATATTATTGATTCATAAATTATTCCAGGTCTAAATTTGCACCTTTATCATTTTTTTTTTGATTTTTCATTAAATGATATTTTTTACTGTACTTACTTCTTGGAAATATCCGCAATATTGTTGTTGAGCGAATCCATGCAGTCTGGACAGTTAATCTGAATCATATCGTTTGTTGATATTTTAATTTGAATTGGTTGGAAAACTGCACGGAATATTTCAATCCATGGAATATTTTTCCACTTAGCTGCTAATTCGCTTAGTTGCATTAGTTCGACACGCTTTGGCATATCATATGCCTAAAATCATTTTATCATCATCGATTAAATGAAATATGAAAATAATACAGTTATCCATGATAATTGGAAACTGAAAATGTGTAAATTTTATTGTAGAAGAGTTGATTTGAAATAGTATATACGTATGAGTGTTAGTAAAGAAATCATATACGATATTGGCCTACCTATATATTATTATAAGAAAGGGTATTTAGAGACCTAACGGAAATGTTACCAAGATTTACCTAGACTTTAAAAGAATTTCATTTTGGATCATTACACAAAAATTTAATTTCTTATAATGGAAAATTATATTTAAATTGTCCAGAAGAATTCTGTGGAAATAATTATGAGTACATTTTCCAAGAATTTTAACAATGAGTATAATGATGAGATTCTATACTCCCACGTGGTAAAAGAACATTTATTTAGCAGGTATCTTGAATTGAAGAATAAAATAAAAAGGAAAGCTCGAACATAAGAAAATATTTCGAAATGAATAAAAAGTAAATAACACTTGCTTGGTTTACGATTGAAGAAATGCGATCATATTCCGAAATTTCATAACCTAGTTTTCTTATATCGATTTTCATTTTTCCAATGAGCATGGGTAAAAATCGTTTGTGAAAATAGTCATCAATATCGTTCTTGTTCATAGCTGAATCTAAAGGACGTGGTAATCGAGAAATTCTTTTTATGAGACCAGAGTTAGGTTCTACCATTGGTTTTTCTAAAAAATTACAATTGTTATAAAAATAATTGTATTATGTGTGTGAATGTTGAGATAATTATTTATTTGCTGGTCTCTTCTTACAGCGATGATATTTTTCCTATTGTTAGAATTCATTTCAAAATCGATTACAAATAATGACCTCGGGAAGTAACCAATTTCCGTTGATTTTGAAAAGAATTTAACCAACGAGAAATCGTTTTCTTTCCAATTTGGGTCCAATAATGACCATCCACCTAGGTAGCTAATCATTTTTTTCAGATCTTCAATGTTAGATTCTGAAGCATGAACTTTTTTTAAGTATGCATAATTTTATACTTAACATGATGACGTTTATAGTAGTCTTTAACAGGTAATGTGAACGTGATATTAATTTATTGGATAGATAAAATCCTCCATTATTATGTACTTATATAGTTGCATATATGTACGTGAGGGCAATAATTTTTTATCCCATTTCTTAATTAAAAACGATATGGTTACAACTATGAAAGAGAAATTCGAAAAAGGGGGTATATGGTGGTCTCTAAATATTTTTACATTTCCGACCACTTGTAATCATATGGTAAGTGTTCAACATTTTGGTGTATACTTAAGGGCATGTTATCTTTAGTATGAAAATTGCTCTAAATTTGATAACAGATTTTTCATAACAATACGAAAATCTGATGTTTTAAATTTTAATTCACTCAAAATGGCGAAACACTCAAATTTTGAGGTGGTCTAGATGGACTCCTAAAGCTTCAAAATGATCAATTTTAATTTTATATGATCAAGTATGTATATAGTATGGACATTGGACATTAACATTTCTAAATTTTAATTTCCCCATTATTTTGAGTAGTAGTTAATGTATTAAAAAAAAACGTAAGCAGCCATGCCGCATTACTGGAGCTGAGTTTTTAACTGGGGCTTGTTTTGATTTAGTAATAACCATGCTCAACTGTTCATCACTACAGGCCACACCCAATACCAAGTCTGAAAACCCCTACCCTATCCTTTCCAAAAACACTTAAGAAGTTGAATTTGGCACAAATGTAGTATTTCTTGCCATGAAATAATCATGCGAACACATATTTCTCAAATTATAACTATTTGAGGGTCCTCAAATTATCTTCAAATTTTGTAAATCCGCCATTTTGGATCCATTTTGACTCAAATTTAAGTGGTTATATTCTGGTCACAAACTAATCCTACACACAAAGTTTGACCATTCTAGGCCGATTTGGTGATGAGATATGGAAGATTCATGAAATTTCCTGCAGCAATTTCCCCTCCAAAAGCCGTTTTTTGCTCTAACTCCCCTCCAAAATCACTGAGGAAGCTAAAATCAAAATACGTTTGTCACTTGGGCTCATTTTATCATATGACACAGCAATAAAAAATTTTCGACCCCTCCTGTACCCCCACCACTATTTTAGGTTGGTAACCCCGCCTTCCCCCTCCAACATCATGTATGGAAGTGAATTCGGGATATAGTATACAACTTATCCCCAATAACCATATGAATTCATATTAATTACATTTTTACCAACTTGAGGCTCCTCAAGCTCTACTCAAAATTTTGATAATCCGCCATTTTGAATCCATTTTGATCCAAATTCAAGAGGTCATATTGTGGTCACCAACTAACCTCACACACAAAATTTGACCTCTTTAACTTGATTTGGTGGGGAGATATGGAAGATTCAAGAAATTTCATGACTCAAAACTTCCTCAAAAAGCCGTTTTTTGATCTAACTCCTCTCAATATGCACTTAGGAAGCTGAAATTTGGATATGTTAGTATCCGTGACTCACTCTTTCATATGAAATCAAAAACGAAAAATTTGAGCTATTTGCCCCTTCTCCAGCCCCCGTCAAAATTTGAGTGATCCGCCATTTTGAAATTTATCGAAAAAACAAAAAAACTATTTTTGCGCATTTTCAAGAAGAGTTCCTCACCAAATTTTGAGCGAATTTTATGAATACTCGCCGGCGCTACGCGTGGGGGAAAAAAATATATATATATATATATATATAGATTTATCTATGGATAAAGTGGCATCATTTTTCGTCGTCTACAGGTAAAGTGGCATCTTTTTTACAAAGTGGCATCTTTTTTTTGATGCCACTTTACCATCACATTGCTCATCGATTCAGCTATGTGTCATGACGTCACTGGTGTGGTTATTTGGGTGATGCCACTTTACCACTAATATTCTATTTTTCATACAAAAAAATTTTTTTCGGTCTACGGTCGTAGTAGCCTCATTTTTTTGATGTTTACAGGTAAAGTGGCATCATTTTAAAAATTTGTTTCCAAGAAAACCTATGAAATTATACATTCCGTTCGCCACTGTGGTGTCGTTAACGTGACATTAGATGCACTTCTGAGGAATGTGCAAAGTGATGCCACTTTGACCATAGATCACTATATATATATATATATACCAAAAAGTTGGACATTTGCCAGATGATTACAAATGGTCTGAAACGCAAAGATTTGAAGACCCCACCCTCCCCCGACCTTCCCTTCCCAAATCAGGTAGGCTGTAATAGCTATCGTTTTGTTAAAAACTCAGCTAAAAACAGCTTTCTGAGGAGATTGTGAGTCCCAACATTTTTTAGAATCTTCCATTTCATATGTTCATCTAATTGGCAGAAAATTCGAACTTTGTATATAAGCTTGGGTGGACCAAAATATGATCCCTCGAATTTGGATGAAATTTCAACCAAAATGACGGATAATTAGAGTTTGAGAAAGGCTTAAAATTAGGAGTCTCAAACTAATAGTGGCTCATTAAAAGCTCATGACTCCTATGAGTAAGAATTGTTACATATCCTAAATTTAACTTTGAACCAGCTCCTATTACTGGTTCATCTCCAGTAATGCGGCATGACTGCTTACACTTTTTTTTAATTGTATTAGAAAACTTTTCAAATATATTCGTAAGTTTTAAATCTGTAAAAAAAATCTAACCAATACTTCGAATGTTCTTAAGATAAACCTGAAATAGTCAACTTACTGTGCTGATTACAATATAGGTACATTTCCTTGACCATCTTCAAAGCTCTGTGATTGTCTTTCTTGAAAGGTTCTTTTACAATTTTTATCAAAATTTCATTTACCTTCATTGCTGATTTATCAAGCTCGTTTTTTGCATTAATTTCCGTATACTTTCCACACGCGTATTCGTAGAAATCTTCACAAGGGTTTTTACTAGGGTCCACTCTATTTGTCAAGTATTGATCTAGATGTATTCTTTACAAATGAGTACATTGTGATATTACTACCAAGTTGTAATTGTTATGTTTTCATCCTCATTGTCATGCATTCTTTTGTTTTGCACACTTCAGCATTCCTTTTACTGAGATATGCTGAGGGAAATCTCAAACCACCTGAGTAAAAGTTGTAAAATTAAATTTTTTATTGTTTAATTGCTTAAATATTGAAATTTGTCATTTTATAACTCACTTGCTCCAATTAATAATTTAAATATATGTGTAGTAGTAATTGTTACCAGAAATAGAGAAAACACTCGCATGACAAATTCGAATATTTTCTAATTAAGTTTATGGACTGAAAAGTAACTCTATGCTACAATTATAACACATATTCCAAACCAAATAATATAATGAAGGTGTACTTGCTTTCATAATGTTATTCATAAGGTATATGAATTAAACATTTTTTTTTTTTTTGCAATTTTTACTCAAAGTTACATTTCATTTGTTGAGCAAGTCATCGATTAAAAAATCATATAGGCATTGTATTTTATTAGATCTGTTTTACAGCGGATTGAAAAGATCATGTAATTATGGTATAGCACATTAACAGGGAATATTTAATTGCTTGAGTGATGAAAGTATTCAAGCCGTATCCCACATGCCTGCTTATTACAAGGTCATTTCGGGGAATAAGACCCAGTGACGTTTTACAGTGGCAGCGAAATTGAAGAAATCCTATGGCAGCAAAAACCCACAGACTAACACGAAACTACAGTTCCCACACAGACAGTGTAGCGTGCGTACTGGTAACTCAGTATAGAAAAAAAAGGAAGAAAGATATGACAGTTGAATTAAAATTATCTATGTTATTCATTTTTCCAGTACACTGTTTCACCTATATAATATTATAATACTAATTCGGTATTTTATTGATTCGCTGTGCAAAGGACTATCGGCATTATATACTTAGATAATAATGTGAACTAAGAAAGGGCATAGCTAATTATGTAGGTTACAATAGCGCAAATTTTTGGGCCCACTACTACACCTACTTTTCGAGATAGGTAAGAAAAAATAACATACAATTAAACAGCAATTGATTTATTTAAATGAATGCAAAAAAAAAGTAAGTTGCTTTTCGGGTTTCCTATGTCGAAATAAAGGAACCTAACGGAAACATCACTTCATATAAAAGTTCTCTATTACGCTTCCAAATCATCCCAATTGATGAGAGAATAGATATTACCTATTGAACTACTTCAAAATTTCATTCCCTTTCAACAGAAAACTTCGACCCAATTTTCCATTTAAAACCGGGATTAGCTATGCGATAACAATGTTAAGTCTTTCTGATGGGGAATGAAATTTTGGAGGAGTTCCATATGTAATGTCCCTCCTCTCATCAATCGTAATAATTTGGGTTAGCAATAGATGATTTTCATACTTACTTTCGTCCAATTTTACAGGAATAGATATTTCCATCTAGTTGTTTTGCTTCGATATGGGACATCTGGAGAGCAAATGCCCATATTTTGAAATAATATTAGGATGATTACACGAAGTAGTAATGGGAGATTTTATAAATAAATCACTCAAGTAATATGGAAAACAATTTTTTTTTAATTTTTGAACATTTATTTCCAAGCGAGACATCTTTGCTCAGGATTCATTGGGGCATTTTTTTCACAGAACCAATCTATGGCAAACTCTTTGATGTTCATTGCCACTGCATTCACTCTGATTCGTTCTTCAGCATGTACATCGACTCTTTCACGGAATAAAACATCTTCCTTCGAAGATTTAGCGCATTTAGACGTGGCAAAAGTTATCCAGAACATTTGTTCATCAGTATATTTCTCGAAATTTAGTAACGATACTTCTCTACTTTTAATCAATTTACTATAAGCCTTGTAGGCGACTTCCATACCACCAATGTCGCAGAAATTTTCGTTCAAAGTTTGATGCCCATCAACCTGAAATTATAAACTTTAAAAACATATACCTATCGCGTGTTTGTGTAGGAAATAAGAAAACGAAAACCTTATGTCCAGTTTCCTCGTTAACAAATCTCGAATACTGTTCTTCCATACACTCCATCCTTTCATTTTGGAATCTTTCTGTTTCATCGTCCCACCATTTTTTCGTTCTACCAAATTTATCGAATTGACGACCCTGTAAATTATATTCGTTGAGCGGTGAAACTGGTCTAATAAAAATTGAAATCTAGGTCCGAAAAAAATTAAACCAGTCGATCAAATGCGTGATTCATTTCATGTGCTATAATGAATCCCAAACCTCCGAAATTGAGATATTCAGGTATATCTTTTGTTGAATATAAGGCTCCGGTGATAACACTGAGAGAAAGAACTATATAAATTTCGTAGCTGCGTTAGTTTGGAATGTTCATAGCGAGATTAAAAATAATTCAAAATCTCAGCTGATGAACTCACAAATTGTATTAAAATGTAATAAATACTCCGCATTGCCGGAAGTTGCTTCTAAATAAGGTAGTTCGGGTGGCTTTCGAAGGCTGCTTAAAAGTTTGTCAGTTAAAAATTTCCTTATTTTAAAAAGTGATGAAAAATGAGAATCTGGTCTAGGACGCAAATCCAGCTGTTGGAAAAACGAAATTAATCTTGGTTATGTTTCAATCGAAATGTATTCAAATAAGAGCTTACATTCTTGTAAAAGTCCAGTATGCCTTCGTACTTCGCGTCATTATCGAAGCCGATTTTGAAAGAGATTGATTTTACTTTATCAATCGCTTGATCCCTGAATCAGCAACATATTTTATGCTTAAAAATTATTGAATATCTGAAGCATTTTGTTACAGATTGCAAATATTTACCTTGTATTCGTATTCAAAACAGTACTACTCCTTATAATTGCTTCCATTGCGGACTTCTGCTTTTCGATGAGTTCTTTTACTTTTGGTATTATACTTTCATCGAAGTATTTACCTTTTAAATATTCGTGATCCCATACTCTTCTGAAAAAGCTATGAAAATTATGCGATGATGAATTTCAACTTTTTATATACTTCAGTTATTTATAATAAAGTGGTTGTTATGATTCATACGTGAACATTCTATCGGCGCAAAAATCTTCTCTGCTTAAATCCTTAAAATCTAACCATTGAAGTAGTAGATCATCAGCGGCATTTATGATGTTGTCGAACACAAAAGATCCCATTAAATAAGTAGATAATGATCTGAAAATATTGTTTATTTTGTAGTTCTTTTTTCTACATTAGATTTCTGAGTGAATCAGAAAACGGAATTTTTCATTACAAACGATAGCTATTACAATCTATTAAGTTTGGAAATTAGGAATAGGATGTTTCCCTCACTCCATTGCGCAGATGTGTATTGTTGGAAATTATTTAAATTCCTATGAAAGCATATTTATTTAAATACCCAAAGCTTTTTTTTTTTTATTTTCATTTAGACTCAAAATACTGCATCGCTCATATATTGAAAAAGCTGGAGGGAGAATAAATTTTTCAAAATATTCTTTCAAGATTTCACAGGGAAGAGTTAGTTAGAGACATTAACAAGTCCAATTTCAGCTTCCTAATTGAATTTGAAGGAAAGTTGGAGCAAAAAAATGTTTTTGAAGAGGTTTTGAGTCATCAGTTTTCTCGATTCTTCTATTTAAGTTTTCCCCAAATTGACCTAGAAAAATCAAACTTCATGTATATGGTTGGTTTGGCATCAAAATATAACCTTTTCAATTTGGATCAAAATGGATCCAAAATGGCGGATTATTGAAATTTGAGTAGAGCTTAAAGACGTATGAAACAGCTCGAGTGGACTGGCTAACTGGGATACTGGGAAATTTCCCGGTGCGCCGTAATGTTTATTTGCGCTTCTTGCACCCCAATTTCAAAGTCGGACCACTCAAACGCCTTGAGATTATGAAAAGTTCTTATTTACATTTTTTATAACTCAGTTCAGTTAAACAACGCGCCAAGACTCATTTTCGAAATTGCCATTCATATCAATCCTGAAGTGATAATAACAAAATTATGCCAAAAAAGCAAACAATTGAGTAGTTCATTGTATTTTTAGTGAGTTGATTTTGTTTTTGTTTTTTTTAATTTTGTTTTTGACCATATTTTTGTTAAACTTTATATTTTATATGTATATATTTTTTGATTTTTTTAAGCTTGTTTGGAGTCTATACATTTTACGTTCTTGATTTGTTATTTTCTTTTTTTTTTAGCATATTTTTCAACTTAAAAATGAAAACTATTATAGCCTACCTGATTAACGGGTTAGGGGGAGGGTGAAGTGTTCAAATATTTGCGTTTCAGACCATTTATAATCATCTGGCAAACATCCAACTTTTTGGTACATACCGTGCGTCCAAGTGATTGGGGTACAATCAGCGCAAAAATCTCAATTTGTTGATAACGTAATAAAATTTAAACTATAATTTCTAAATCAGAAATTATTTTTAAAATTACTTTAATGAATTTCAAGGCTGATAAATTCATTTCAACTGCATTACAATTTCTTTGCATTTGAAAAAATAAAATTTAAATAATTGGAAAAGAGATTTTTTCGCTGATTGTACCCGAATCACTTGGACACACGGTATATATTTTTTTCTCATGCCTAGCGCTGGCAGATATTCATGTAGTTCTTTCAAAACTTGGGGAGACACTTTCCTTGAAAATGCGAAAAAATTACTTTTTGGTTCTTTCGATAAAATTGGCGGTTCACTCAAACTTTGAGAGAAAGTGGAAAAGGGGCAAATGACTCAAATTTTTTGTTTTTGATATCATATGAAAAAAGTAAGTCACGGACACCAACATATCCAAATTCCAGCTTCCTAAGTGCATTTGGAAGGGAGTTGGAGGAAAAAATGGCTTTTTGAGTAAGTTCTGAGTGTTGAAATTTCTTCTATCTTCCATATCTACTCATCAAATCAACCTTCAAATGTCAAACTTTGTGTGTGAGGTTAGTTGACGACTATAATATGAGCTCTTGAATTTGGACCAAAATAGATTCAAAATGGCTGATTATCAAAATTTGAGTAGAGCGTGAGGAGCCTCGCATTAGTTAAATTTTAATTAATATGAACTCATACGATTATTGGGAATAAGAAGTATACCATATCCTAAATTCGTCTTAACAGATGACATTGGAAAGCTACAAAATGTAGCGTTTGTTGGACTCTGCCACATATGTGATGCATCGAATTTTATTTAAAATGGAAGATATCAAAAGTTGGTAAATGTTCGAGAAGCCTCAAATATATAAAATTTGATAAATATGGACACATATGATCTCGGTGGTCGAAAAGTACTATTATACTAAATAAAACTTCTTAGATGTTTTTGGAGGGGATAGGTGAAGGTTTTCGCCTCGGTACTGGATGTTATAAATTTGAACAAGCCCCAATTAAAAACTCATCCCCAGTCTTTCGTCATGACTAGCACTTTTTCTTTCCATTTAATAAATTTATTTTAGCCGAAGAGATTTTAATCATTCGAATGTATTCATTTCCGTATTATCACTTCTTTTCTCCAAATTCGTTTACATAAATAAATACATAACATGGGGCTTTTAAAACTCACTTTTTGTCATTTTTTTGAAAAAATTGATTTAGTAAAGTTAAGCATCTTGGGCATTGGATTTGTACAACATCATTATAAGTTATTTCAATTTTGTTAATAGGTTTAAAAATGGCGTTGAATATTTTCAGCCATGGAATTTCTTTATAGTGTGTTTGTAATGTACTCAGTTTCCACCGTCTGGGCTCCAACTCATTGTCATTTATCTAAAAAAAAAAAAGTTACGAACTTTAATCGAAAAACTTGTGATAAAGAAGTATAAAAAAAAGTACCTGAGAAAGTGAATTTAATTTCAAAAGATTACGAAGCAGACGCATCATGAGATGATTGAGTGAAAATTTTTTTGACACCCAAAACTGTTACTCATTTAGTTTGATACAATATGAAGTTCCATTCAAAAAAATTCGTTGAAAAATACATGAAAATTTCGTACCTATTTATTCTATAAGATTGGAATTGGATGATGAAAGTTATGTATGTAATTTGGTACTAAGAAAGTTAGTTATGTCAGTGAATAAAACAGTAATAGTTTTAAAACAATAATTAATCGATCCTCTTAAATAAATATTTATATTTGTATGTAGTGATGTTAGCAGAAATGAAAAACTGGACTCATGTGTGAACATGCATATTTTATGGTGAAATTTTTTTATGGAAATTTCATCATTGAAAAAAAATCAGGTATTTCCTGTTCTACAGTTATAATTCAGAATTTCTATCCTTAATAGAACGACTTTTTTTGTCAGTATAAATTAAAATAGTCCATAAGTACCCACCTGAATATAAAAATTTTTATTACAAGAAATGAAAATCTGTGAGAAAGTCTAATCATACTATATGTGGTGTTCAATATTCTACTATCGCAATCAGAAGAAAAATTAAGTATGTAATATATGCTTACAACATCCATGAATTTGGAAATTTTCTCAAATTCGGTTGCTTCTTCTTCCACTTTTTTTTTATCGATATCCATTACTTCGGCAAACTTAGGTAAAAATGTGTTATGGAAAAATTCGCGGAACTTGTCTGTTTTCCGAATGACTCTAGATTCTACCTTAGGTTTTATCTAAAAAATCAACGATAATCAATATAATCTACGTATTATGTGAGTAAATGTTGAGATAATTACTTATTTATGTGAATTTCTTCTTACAACAATAATATTTCGCCTATTTTCCGGATTGATATCAATATCGATTCCAAATAACGATTGTGGAAGGTAACCATTTTTATAAGATTCCGAATAAAATGTAACTATCGAGAAATCTTCCGCATTCCAGGTTGGGTCTAATAATGACCATCCACCCATGTTCTGGATCATTTCTTTCAGTTTTGGTACGTTATCTGTAACATGGAAAATTTCCTCTTAATAGGCATCTGTGTTGCATTCATCAGAAATCACAACGGTATAAAATCAGTCGAAGATGAACGGATTTCGAATTTTCCAACTCTTCAACGCTCGAAGATGAATATGCATGAATCTGAAATTATCGAGTTTATGAACTTGAGAATAAGAAATAATAGCTACGGTTCCCCTTCATCTGATTCTCCTATATTATTAATGTTTGTCTAGCGGGTGTTAAAATCCTTTAGTTTCTCCATCGTTGAGAACACAGCGAACGATTTTAAATATAATTTTTAATATTTAGCCTATGGATAAACTTCTCCTTTCAAATCTCCAAAAATTATATTTACCGCTATCGTATGTGATACAAGCCTCGAACATTTGTTTAGCAATTTTCAAATGATAGTTATCCTTTTGATTTGATGGTTGTGTCAAAATTTCGAGCAACTTCGTTCTTATTTTCTTTTCTGCTCTTTCAATTTCTGTATCAACATCTTTGTGCCTTCCACAGGCAAATTGGTAAAAATCTTGACACGGTTTCTTGGAGAAGTCTACTTTTTTCAGCCAGTTCTCATCTACAATGTTACCAAATGAGTATAGATTGATGTTTTTACCTCTCACTCCACGAAAAATAAACTACAAGATACTACTTGCGTATCTTAAAAGCGGACTTTACCTAATCATATTATTTTAAAGAAAGTTATTCGAATAATTAATTTTTTTACATTTATAAGTAAATTTTTTAAAATTCAAAATTTCAACCAACTCCACTTATCCTAAATTTCATCAAGTATCAATGTATCATACAAAACATGACCTCACGTAATTTATCTTTTTATAATCAAAAACTCGGAATAGTGTGAGGTCAGGTCATTTTATGTTCAAACAGCTGTAAAAAGCAATAATTTCACACGGTTTCTCAAAAAAACGTGACTTCACGTTGAATTATACTTCCTTACTGTCGACGCGCTTTCGAGGATGACCAACTCTTCTTCTTATTTCCCTCCTCCAGTTCGGAGGTAGACTATACTCATTTTTAAGATTAATATTTTAAATTGTAAATCAAAATTACGTGACGTCATGTTACCTCATGTTCAATCAACTTCAAAAATCAATCAACCCTAGAGACCTACTCATTCTACCATTCCCCAAAATTTCGAATCAATCTGTCAAGTTTTACTCTAGTTGTAGTGAGAGAATTAATGTTTACAAAAAAATATGACCGAAAGTCTACGTACTCTATCTCCATAATTTGGTGTCGATCGACCTCGACTCAAGGCGCGTCACGTCACGTCACGCCAACTCACATCTACTCAGGTCCAGGAAACAGTCAATTCTAAGACTACTACGCCTACTCTATCAGCCATCCGCACCATATTCTGATAAATTTTTAATACAAAGGGAAAAACCGTGACCTCACTCTTCATTGAATCAGCTCACGTTGTAATGAATTAGAAATCTGATTATTTATAAAACTCAACCATTCCTTCCTGCTATCATGCAAGAACCAAAACATCTCAAATCATGTCTCCTCACGCCACCTCACGCCTGATCACCTCCGAAAAATAATCAGCTCTAAAGCATCACTACCCTTACCCTTCCATCAACTTTGAACTCGATCCATCAAGTTTTACTCGAGTTATCGTGTAAAAAGGGAAAAACCTCAACGAATGCCTCCTCACGCAAGACTCACGTCCGATCACCTCGTAAAACTAATCTCTCTCAAACTATTCTACCCCCACCTTCTTTCATATTTTAATCATTCTGTTTAGTTTTTCGCTACTTATCATGAGAACACAAAAAACCTCAACTCACGCGTCCTCACGCAAACTCATGTCCCATCATGCTCTAAAATTAATTGGCTTTAATGATCACTAACCTTATCCTTCTTCCACCTTTCAGTTCAATCTATCAACTTTTATCGTTGTTATTGTGCGAGAACAAAGAAACCTCAACTCACGCTTCTGTATACTACGTCACGTTCCATCACATCCAAAAACTAATCAGCTTTAAGGCACCACTATCTCCACACTTCCTCTACCTTTCAACTCGATCCATCAAGTTTTACTCGAGTTATCGCGCGAAAACCAGAAAAACCTCAACTCAGGCTTCCTCGCGCTAACTCACGTCCGTTCACGTCCAAAAACTGATCACCTTCAGAGTACCGCTACCCCCATCCTTCTTCCAACTTTCAACTCTATCCGTCAACTTTTACTCAAGTTATTGCTCGAGAACCAGAAAATCTTGACACACGCCTCCTCATGCTAACACACGTCCGATCACGTCCAAAAATTAATCAGCTCGAAAACTCAACCACCCCAAACCTTCCTCCGAATTTGGTTTCCATTCGATCACTCCTACTCGAGTTATCGTGCAAGAAAGCAAAGAAAAAATAAATAAATAAAATAAAGAAACGAACTAAGAAACTGAGTGAACGCAATAGCGGATTTACTTTGAAAGTAAAGTCCGCTAAAAAGAATAAAAGATATATTTTCATACTCATTTTCATGCATTTCTTCGAATTACATGTAGCTGGACTTCTTTTTTCCAATACCAGAGGAGTAACTGAACCATGGAAGAAAATATAGGATCGAAATTAAATTTTACGTTATAATAATGCCTACGTACTTATGTAGGTGAATGTGGGGATCTAATGTTGAACTCACCCGTCCTTATGAATGCTCCAAACACTAGAAACACTAGTGTTATATCTGATACCACCGAAAATACTTTGTTTAGAGATAACGCTAACATTGCAGATTCAAATAACTTAGCATAACTTTATGAAATCGAAATTTCGAATTAAATATGATCACAACCCATGTCAGAATATTAAAGAATTGAGTGCTTATTATGTATAATGCTATCGAGAATTTATGTATATCTTATTTCAATGCGTCGTCGTGTTCTACAATGCAATCATCTTGCACTGAGATTATGAAAAATTCTTACCACTCTCGTAAGTATGTTGTAATCCTTGCAACTTTGCAATCCATTAGCAATGATTGAAGCTTTTATATAATTAGTTTGTTTTTTTAACGTGCCATGTACAGCAACTGTGGCTAGAGGCACGACGGTGAAGATTATATTAATTTGTGTAGGCCAGAAGAGATCAAAAATTTCATCAGGTTATTTATTCGTTCGAGGTTATCTGCGAGTATAATTTTTATATTGCTGGATTGAAGATATGTGTTGCGCAAGGTTTGGTAATTTGGGCATTCGGTGAGTATATGAAGAACAGATACGGGAACGTTGCATGGGTTACACAATGGGGCTGCTTGTCGAAGAAAAAGATGCTTATGAGTAAGCAACGTGTGGCCTGTTCGCAATCTTGTAAGTAGGGTAGAGGATCGACGATTAAGTTGTTCTGATATTTTCCAGGGAGAGGTGGTAGTTTTGATGTTTTTCAGTTTATTCGAGTTGGGAATGTTGGACCAAAAATTTTGGAATTCTTCTTTCATTATGAATTTTGCATGACGTTTGAGATCAGATAAAGGGATGGGTATGTTATCTGTAGGTTGATGTAGGTATGCTTGTTTGGCGTAATAGTCAGCCAGCTCGTTTCCTCGTATATGGGTGTGGGAAGGTATCCAGCATAATATTATTGAGTGGGTATATGATGAGAGAAGGGAAACGATTTCTTGAACGATTGGGTGTGATTTTTTGGATGCGTGGTTTTTTATTGCGAGAAGGGCGGAGAGTGAATCTGAAAAAATGACTGTTTCGTGAAGGGAGAACTGAGTTGTGAATATGATGGCTGTTTTAATAGCATATAGTTCGGCTGATAGTATTGAGAAGTATGGAGGTAGGGAATAGGTATGTAAGTGTCTTCATGGATTATAGCGCATCCAGTGAAGTGGGATGATTTTGAGCCATCGGTGTAGATGTGTTTGAAGTTTTGAAATTTTTCTAATAGGGAATTGAAGTGTTTGGTGAATATGATTGGGTTTGTTTGTGTTTTTGGGAATTCTGTTAAGGAAAGGTTAATGTAGGGTTGTATGACAGCCAGGGGGGTATGAGGTTGATAGGGTAATGATGGATAGGGAGTACCTTTGTTGTTATTTGTTGAATTAAATCTTTAAATATTGGTAGCATTGATTGACTTGGTATCAAATACTGAGAGGTCGGATTAAAATTGGGATTAGCCATTACATATAGTATGTTTAGAGTAGTGACAAGTTGTCTGCGTATGAATAGAGGACATTCTGAGGCTTCACAAAGGAGACTTGTTATGGGAGTGGTTCTGAAAGCGCCTGTAGCCAGTCTTAAGCTAGTATTTTGGATAGGGTTCAGCTGCTCAAGCTGGGTGTCGGAAGCATGTGCGTAGATGGATGAACCATAATCTATAATTGGTCTTATGATGGTGTGATAAAGTTTAAGTAATGTGTGACGGTCTGAACCATAAGAGGAATGAGAAAGTTTTTTTAACAGATTGATCCTATTAAAACATTTTTGTTTAATGTCTTTTATGTGTGGTAGCCAAGAAAAATTATCTGTAAATGTAAGACCTAAATATTTTACCGTAGTAGAAGTTGGAATTTTGACCTCATCAAGGTATATTTCCAATTTTTTAGAGCAGTTGCGGCGTTTGCAAATGTGAATTGCCGTGGATTTAGATAGAGAGAATTTCAATCCATTTTTCTGTGACCAGTGAAAGAGTTCATTAGTGGCTTTTTGGAGAAAATTTTGACCAAGTTGTGTTTCATTGCAAGCAATGAATAAACAAAGGTCGTCTGCAAATAGTGCAGTGGAGATGGGAGATGGGATTATATTTGGCAGGTCATTAATGGCAATATTGAATAGGGTTGGACTTATGACAGTTCCTTGCGGAACCCCATTTTGGAGTAGAAATTCATTTGAAACAGAGTTTGAAATTTTTACTTTGAAGTATCGATCTTTAAGAAAATTATTTATGAAATGTAGCATTTTGCCCTGAATATTCCAAGATATGAGGGTTTGTATTATTTTAGGTTTCCAAATTGTGTCGAAGGCTTTATTGATGTCGAAAAAGATTGCCAAAAAATGGTTTTTTCTATCTATAGTTTTTTTAATTTCTGAGGTTATAAATGTTAGTTGGTGGAGCGTAGATCTTGAAGGTCGGAAGCCACATTGGTTTGGAGATAATCTGTTATTAGTTTCAAGTACCCATATGAGTCGTTTGTTGACTATTTTTTCAAATAGTTTGCAGAGATTAGATGTTAAGGAGATTGGGCGATAGCTGTTGATGTCAAATGGATTTTTATTAGGTTTTAGGAATGGAAGAATTATAGCAGTTTTCCAATTTTTTGGGAATACATGATTATTCCAGATTTCATTGAATATTTGAAGTAGCAGGGTGATAATATTATCGGGAGCGTTTTTTATGAATTGGATATGAATTTGGTCTAGTCCAGGGGCGGAATTATTACTTGCATTGAGGGCTGTCATTAATTCGTTTAAAGTAATTTCTGCATTATAAGGTTCATGGTTCGCTTGTTGAATTTGAGGGGAGTTTTCAATTTCTCGTTTGTGGTCTAAAAATCTTTGATCTTGGGCATCATCGCTAGAAATTTTAGCAAATGATTCGGCGAATGTTTCAGCAATCATAGTAGGATCGTAATTTGGGGAGTCATTTATTTGAATACATTTGGGAGAAGAGTTGTGATTTTTAGAGCCTAATTTTTTCATGGTTGCCCAAAGTTTTGTGGCTGGAGTGTTATAATTGATATTATTTATAAAGGATTTCCAAGAATTTCTTTTTGCCTGCTTTATCGTGAATTGAGCTTTAGCTCTTAATCTGCGATAGTTGGACAGGTTGATTTCAGTGGGGTTATTTTTCAATAACTTTAAAGCTCTTCTTTTGTTTTTTATTGATGTGGCACAGTCGTCTGTCCACCAAGGGACTGTTTTTCGTTGAGAAAAATGAGTTTTGGGGATTGATTGTTCTGCGTTTTTAAGGATTTGCTCACAGAATTGGTCTACAATTGCATCTATATTATGGTTAAAGTCTATATTTGGAAAATTTGAGCATAGCTCTTGAAATTTTGGCCAGTTTGCTTTTTTAAAATTCCATCTAGGTGAGATTGTAGCGTATTCGTATAGGGTGGTTGGGTCGTTATATTGAATTAGTTGGGGAATATGGTCACTACCAGCCATATCATCGTGGTGGTAGATCTGGAGAGAGTCGTATAAAGAGGAAGATCCTATTAACATATCTATCGTGGACCAGGAATTATAAGAAGAGCTGAAGTGAGTTGGCTGATCTATGTTAAATAATACTATATTATCTTGTTCTAAGACTTGTTCTAGAATTCTACCTTTAGTGTTTAGATTTGTACATCCCCAAAGGGGATTGTGGCTATTGAGGTCGCCAGTAATAAGAAATGGTGAGGGTAACTGTTCTATAATCTTATCTAAGTCTTGTTTTTGAATGGTCAAGTTAGGAGGTAAGTAGAGGCAGCAGAGTGTAATTGATGTGTCAGAAAATTTTAATGAGATTGCAAGCGCTTGTAAGTTAGTTTCGATTGATATCTGGGTATGAAATATAGATTTTTTAACTGCCAAAAGTATTCCTCCATGCGCACGGTCCATATGATCAAGTTCTTTTCGATAAATTGCAAAATTTTTGATATTTAAATTTTGATTTTTGCGTAGATTAGTTTCCTGAAGTAGAATGACAGAAGGGTCGTATTTTTTAAGTAAAATTTGGAAATTTTCATAGTGGGCAAAAAGTCCATTGCAATTCCAGCTCAGGAAACGAATCGGCATTTTACATCTTATATAATAAGCCTAAATTTCATCTTAAACAGTCTTAAACGATATAATATATATATATTAGGATAGTAGTATAAAATAATATTTTGACTCTTATGCTTGATCACATATTATACGTAATTTGGTATCTTGGAATGCTCCCTTGTTCGCGAACACTTCAATATTATTAGTGTTGTATAGCTATCATTACTGAAGAAGCTCCGTCTATAAATAATGCCGATATGGCAATTACAAATAATTTTAGTGAAGTTGAGAAATTGAAAACTGTATTACAAAACTATAACGCAGTCATATTATTTATGGTATTTAAAAATCCACGTGTTACATAATAATGTTGTTTTCAAGGTATAGATATACACATATTTAAATTAGTTTAATGAGTTCTTTTTGTTTCTCTTTATTTGTTAATTCTACTCGAAGTTCAAAAAATGTGTTTCCATCACTTTATTGTTTACCTATTACAAAATCATAGTATTGTGTTTGTTGTTCACCTATTCTCGTCAATTATTTTTCAATTTATTGTGACTGATTGAGAATTATATGTAACCAATCTCTGTAGCAAAGAAAAAAAAAAGAATGAAAAAATTTTAATCCATGTTTAAACAAATTCAAATTTTTACAAGATCCGCTCAAAATTAGGGATAAAATCGTATGCTCCAGTTACTATTCACTATTGCATTTCTTACGTCATCTTAAAGTTCGGGTAATGAGGCCCATTGCAGTAAAGCTGTAAATTTTTCATTCTTGTTTCATTTTTGTTTGTTTTTTTTTTTTCGTACAATCATGCGGTTTCGGAGTGGATGCTTCTTCTTTTAAGAGCTTATCAGTTTTTAAATTATATTGTTCCAATTCAGAGGAAATAAGGAGAAATAATAAAAGTCTAACAACAAAAGTAGGGCCAAAAATACTTTGTTAGAATCGCTCAGCCTCTCATATATGGGACGGATTTCGATAAATTTTTTCTTTAAAAATCACAAAAATAATGCAAATGTGTCATCAACCAAAAAAAAATTGAAAATTTTAATCAGAGTTATAAAAACCAATCTTTTCTTTTTTTTATGATATAAAAATCAACGCGTTCGTTACGCTTTGCCATATTCCACTCCACTTCCTTGGTTGTGGACGTGCCATCTGTCAGTTCGTTCGTTACATGACGCATATCATCATTCATGGTATGTTGTTCGAAGGAAACACATCAAATACTGGGCCGCAAAGCGGCCAGGGTGCAAAGCCCCCTAGTATAATATTTATATCTTAAAACAGGAATGATGAGAAAAAATTCTGAAGAGATGAGATATCCAATCTCATCTTCCTTGTCTAACACTTTTCCTGGCATGGATTAATTTTCTAAACTTGTTTCGAGCATTTTTGGCAATTGATGAATGCTCCAGTTTTAAATTCGGGGTCCATTTTAGAATTTCGACCTC
>VFXL01000242.1:0-80001 GCA_009761765.1 Phenacoccus solenopsis | reverse complement strand
ATTCCCTTGTTGCTCAATTTTCAGGTTATGAAAAAAAAAAATTCAACATATAACACTGGGCAATAGACATACTACATTTTTCGACTCATTATGCAATGAAATTTGGTGTTAATTTTTTGCGCGTGTTTCCATCAATTTATTTTGGGGTGTTGATTTTTTTCTTTAGTTTTTAATTAAAAATAATTAAATTAATAATGGCGATGATGATTATTTTTTTTTTAATGCACTTTAATGAAGAAATGTTTTGATAGAATGTCTAATAAAATATGATGAAAGTGATAAAAGTAACGAAAAGGTGATGAATTTTTTTTTTCTATGATGAAAGTGATGAATTCTATCGAATTCGGAGTAAAAGGTGACGGATTGCTTGATTTAAATTCTTTTTTTTTTTCAATGATAAATTTTGGTTATCTTTTTGTTCTACGTATATTCGTAACATTTCGCGATTTCATGTTTTTTATTAAATAAAAATGAATCGATTGAACGAATATTTTCCTTCGAGTACTGTAACTTTTTTTTTGCGCTCATACGTACAATGTCAGAAAAATGCTAATAAAAAGTACAGTATGAGTGATAAAAAAGGTGATGAATTTTGATCCTAAAAATTTGTAAAACACCTTGTTTGAGAAAGTGTATAAGTATCTGAGCCAAAAAATGTATAATATCTTTTTTCATGTCAATGATCTTGTCCAAGATTTCAGTCCAGTCTAGAAGAAAATATAAACAAAAAACTCGCATTCTAATACTGTACATTTTTATTCGTATAAAGCAATAAGGAACTTTGAAAATCATAAATAATAACGTGTACATACATAATAATTAATTCGTATACAAAAAGGAAAGAAATAAAGAAAAAACTCATCGTCGCAATCTAAAAGTTACAATCTCATAACAAAACGACACATAACACGATCGTATAAACGAAAATCACAACACCGATCCACTGGAGTATCGGCAAAAGGCGAAAAAATGTCGCCATCTCCGGCATTATGGGAAATTTTTCGCTCGATCACGTGATCTTCTGTTGCTGTTTCCGTTTCACGAACAGGTCGATCACCTTGTGCGAACTTTCGGTGGCCAGTGCCCGTCCCACTTTCGACTCGGTCTTACGATTGGTAGCGTCGCAGATGAACTTGGCTGCAAGAAGGAGTTGTTTTAAATCGACACCTGTATCGATACCCATGCCTTCGAGCATATAGACGAGGTCTTCGGTGGCGACGTTACCGCTGGCTCCACGGGCGTACGGACATCCTCCTAAACCTGCCACTGAAGAATCCACCACAGATATGCCGAACTGAAAGTACAACGAATGGGATTATTGCTTCATTCGTGTCTCTCGATGTAATGATGTAATACGAGTTATAATCGTAATTTCATCTCGATTGATAATACTCGCATCATATACATCATACGATTATAATGAAGATAAGAATGGGAATTAATGACATTACGTTATCGAAATAGAGGTCAATATACCATTCTTATAATAAGGTTATCTCGTAATTACCTCGTCTAATGAGAACTCACCTCTAAAGCGGTTAGAATATTGGCCAAAGCTTGGCCATACGTGTCGTGACAATGTACGGCTAAATTACGAGCGGGGACTTTACGTATGACTTCGTTTAATACTGATCTCATAGTGCCCGGTGTACCGACACCGATTGTGTCGCCAAGTGATACTTCGTAACATCCCATTTCGTATAATTCAGCGACAACCTACAGAAACATAATAATTACTCGAGTGTTCGCCTGGCAACCATAATATTTCTCTCGAGTAAATAGATACTTTACCTTAGCCACTTGTTGAGGGGGCACTGGTCCTTCATAAGGGCATCCGCAAATACACGACACGTACCCTCTGACTTTAATGTTATTATCCAAAGCGCAATCCACTACTTCGCGATACCTCGATAAGCTCTCGTTAATGGTGCAATTTATATTTCGTTTGCTGAACGATTCGGACGCCGAAGCGAACACAGCCACTTCTTTAGCACCAGCTGTAATCTGTAATTTATAAGCGTGATTAGCCTCGTCCATGTCCTTACTAATGACGAATTACGATTATAGGTTTTATCGTTCCGTCGAATCGTACATGGCCCTCCTGCGCTATCGATCAATATGCTAAATTATGGAATACGCTCGAAACGAACCGTAAGTTTATTTAAATATTCATTATCCTTTATTAATTGAAAATTCCACGTCTAGTGCTTATATTTGAACAGATAAGACAATATTGAAACGTCTACGAGAGCGGTCAATGTCAATGCGTCGTGACCAATTTTTTCCCCTTTACAAATAACGATTCGTCGGCTATCGAAAATAAAATCAAATTTATCATTACGAATTGGAAATTCCCCGAAGGGAGTATTAGAAAATTTTCGTGAAAATTTCATCACGTAATTTGTGTTGATTTACTGAGCAGTCAAGCGTATCGTTTTCACTCTTTCCCATTGCTTCGAATTATCAGACTATGTGAAAAAAAAAGCGATAAAAAAGATGTTACGTGTATGTAAAAATTTATCAACGACGTAAATGACTTGTTTTTATTTTAAAATTATCGCCATCCCACGAGTTTATATTTATGTCGATGAAAAAAATATTATACTGATCGAAAATTCCGGAATAAAATAATTCAGCGGTATGCATCCAGAAGGTTAATTCGAAAAATACTTTCTTTTTTCAATACTAATACATCTAAAGTTGGAAAATTACTCCATATGCTTAATTCATTGCAAATATATGATATATATATTGTTTTAATTCAAATATTAATTATGAAAATTTGTCAATTTAATTAATTTATAATGGTTTTAAATATTTTACTATCAATATTAAATTTAAAAAGTTTGCAGTTTTACGGATGGTGTGCAGGACTGGTAGAGGGAGGAGCAAGGGGACAAATGCCCCAGTTTCTGGGTGCTAAGAGGGGCCTAAAATCAGAATTTTAGATTTAAAAAATTTTCATACCTCTAATAATCAATTTTTTTTTCAACAGATTATTTCAAAGTTCTTATTAGTTCATAAAAAAAAAAAAAAAAAAACGTAAGCAGCCATGCCGCATTACTGGAGCTGAGTTTTTAACTGGGGCTTGTTTTCATTTAGTAATAACCTTGCTTAACCGTTCATCACTACAGGCCACACCCAATACCAAGTCTGAAAACCCCTACCCTATCCTTTCCAAAAACACTTAAGAAGTTCAATTTGGCACAAATGTAGTATTTCTTGCCATGAAATAATCATGCGAACACATATTTCTCAAATTATAACTATTTGAGAGTCCTCAAATTATCTTCAAATTTTGTAAATCCGCCATTTTGGATTCATTTTGACTCAAATTTAAGAGGTTATATTCTGGTCACAAACTAATCCTACACACAAAGTTTGACCATTCTAGGCCGATTTGGTGATGAGATATGGAAGATTCATGAAATTTCCTGCAGCAATTTCCCCTCCAAAAGCCGTTTTTTGCTCTAACTCCCCTCCAAAATCACTGAGGAAGCTAAAATCAAAATACGTTTGTCACTTGGGCTCATTTTATCATATGACACAGCAATAAAAAATTTTCGACCCCTCCTGTACCCCCACCACTATTTTAGGTTGATAACCCCGCCTTCCCCCTCCAACATCATGTATGGAAGTGAATTCGGGATATAGTATACAACTTATCCCCAATAACCATATGAATTCATATTAATTACATTTTTACCAACTTGAGGCTCCTCAAGCTCTACTCAAAATTTTGATAATCCGCCATTTTGAATCCATTTTGATCCAAATTCAAGAGGTCATATTGTGGTCACCAACTAACCTCACACAAAAAATTTTACCTCTTTAACTTGATTTGGTGGGGAGATATGGAAGATTCAAGAAATTTCATGACTCAAAACTTCCTCAAAAAGCCGTTTTTTGATCTAACTCCTCTCAATATGCACTTAGGAAGCTGAAATTTGGATATATTAGTATCCGTGACTCACTCTTTCATATGAAATCAAAAACGAAAAATTTAAGCTATTTGCCCCTTCTCCAGCCCCCCTCAAAATTTGAGTGATCCGTCATTTTGAAATTTATCGAAAAAACAAAAAAACTGTTTTTGCACATTTTTAAGAAGAGTCCCTCACCAAATTTTGAGCGAATTTTATGAATACTCGCCGGCGTTACGCGTGGGGGACATTTGCCAGATGATTACAAATGGTCTGAAACGCAAAGATTTGAAGACCCTACCCTCCCCCGACCTTTCCTTCCTAAATCAGGTAGGCTGTAATAGCTATCGTTTTGTTAAAAACTCAGCTAAAAATGAAAAAGTGTCCCCAAAAATTATTTTTATCCGATATCAATTCTAGCTCTCCCCAGTCCTCATGGTGGGTGGTATTTTATTTCGAGATAGTACTCGCTGCGCTGAAGAACACCAAAAAAAAAATTCCAGCACGTATAGGTCAAAAAGTCGAATGAAGGAGGACTAGGAGCAATTGAAGTGTATCATGGTAGTATTAAATCAATCGTTGAAAATGTTCTCGAATAATCCAAATTTTCTAAATTATTACCTTGCTGAAAATTAGTAGAACCGACGATGGAATAGGTACCCACCCTTTTGAATAATTAATAAAATTACTATTTTCGAAATTGGTCAATTGTGACTGCAGAAGTGTTTGAAAGGGTCGGGGGTGGGGAAAGGTAAATAAAGATTTGAAAGGCAACTTGATCTGAGAAAAATAGGATTAGGAGGTCAACGGATACTGATTTTCCTTGGTGGAGGGGATGAAATTCAGTTAGCCTCCTAATGTTACTTTCCCGTAGATCAAGTCTTCTTCCAAATCTAGATTTATCACCCTCCTCCCCCTTCATACTCTTACTGCTGCCATGAATATCAAACTTCAAAAATAATATTTTCATTTATTATTTAACAATTACCCTACCATTCTACATATCACCATCAGTTACATGCATTCTCACGTATATTAAGTGCAAGGTATTTGGTTTCGCTAACTACTTATTACTAACTATTGAATAAGGGGATTGATACCCTTGATTCTCTCTCATACCTGACACTGCTGGTATTCAACTTGTAGACCTGGGTGCATAAAGATTTTGGGTCGAACTCGTGTAGTATCCAATGAGTGAAGAAATTTCTAAAATATGCTGTCGCTTTATGTGAATGCGACTACAATTTTTATTTGATATTTATTCGACCTATATTGCTGAAACGAGCAACGGCCCGAGTAGGTAATGCTGAGTTGAGCTAGAGCCCAAGTCGGCAATGATACAAGTAAATTACCCGTAACGCGCTGAGTCGAGCCTGTACTGGCTAGACAAAACTGAGTCGAGATGTTCGACGCTGCTACTGATTCGAATAATCGAACCGGCGATACCTCTTAAAACCAACTTCTTATTACTTTGTGTTTATTCTTGTAAGCAAGTACAACAACTGAACTGATTAGTACATGAGAATGCGCTTATATTTATATGAAATTTGTAAATTTAAATAATCATTCGGCGTAATAGTGTGCGACAGCCAATCAGGGCATAGCATCAAACGTTGTTTTTCGGATGAAGAAAATTCAAATGATGAGAAGTTTTCCCGCCTTTTCTACTACGGTATTAGATACTGCACTAGTACGCTAACTTGGAAACGGGTTTACTATATGGTATTACAACATAGTATTATTTTTATTTGACATTTCGACTCGTCGATTATCGAATCGATATTATGATATTAGTTTTAAAGTATAGGTGGCAGTGTATGCCTACAACGCAATCTTTTTTCTTCAAATATGTCTGGCTGGTCATCTAATTGCTAAATAATTTCTGAACGTATAATTTTTTCAATTTGCTCTACATGACAGATGAAAGGACATGAAGGGGTGGTGTTAAATAAAGATCTGGAAGGCAATTTAATCTGGGTAAGATTAATAAGACAAGACCAACTAGTTCATCACCTCCACTCCCTACTATGCCAAATTAGTACCTAGGTTACAGCAAGTGAAATATCAGTTTTTCCTGTATGCAGTGTACCCAACGAATGCAACAGAAAATGTTCTCTGAATCTATGTCGAAAACTCAAATGGAAAGAAACTAGGAACAAATAAAGTGCACTAGCTTTTTCTACTTATACATAAAAAATATATTGCTGAAATTTTATCCACTCATTAGACACCACCCTATGAGTACAACAAAAAATGTCCTTTACGTCCATGTTGAAACTCAAATGAAAGGAAATTAGGAGCAAGTAAATTGTACCAGTATGCCCTATATGCAGTGTAGAAAAGTGCATTTTTTGATTTTTTTTTTTGTATTTCGTACTAAGTAATGAGTGAAACAAAAAAGGTTGGATAAAGTCTTTGTCTATTTACAAAATTGAAGGAAATACAGGACATCACCAAGGCAGGTAAAATAATATGTGTCGAGGATGTATAACCGAATTTGAAATAAGTTAAAAATTCGTTCACCGTGTAATGACATTAAAAGACTCACATTGTTATCAAGGAGGAAAAACACATGTAGTGATAATATTTCCAACATAATCACACACGTTTCATTTTACCAGGGAAAATGGAAATTCAAATCCATCATTTATGATTAGTGTGATACATACTCTTGACGTCATCTTCTGATATATGATTGATTGAGCAAATTACTCTGAATGGCCAATCAGTTAAAAAAAATTTTTTTTGTGCCCAAGGTAAATTCGGAAACTCGACTAACCTGTGATACATACTATTTTACCAGCCTTTGAACCTTGCAAAGTTTCAGTTTATTATAGCTCCTTCAATTTCGCAAATAGGCCGACATTCCCTGATTTGAATTTTCGATCTAAGTGTAGAGGGCATTTCTGTTTATACTCGCCCAGCAAAATATAGGTCGCTTCAATTGGGATACCCTGTATTTAAATATTATGGATTTACAAGATTTAATTAAAAATATTAATTCGCTTATCTTCATTTATTTATGAGCTATACACTGCTATGTACCAAGCTTACAAAGGCCAGAACCACGGAAGAGTTTAGTTAGATTTGGAGAGGGGATTGGATAGTATGAGGTATACGAAGAAGTTGGGAGTTAAACGTATGTTCGTTCATTACTACTGAGTAATTCTGCCACTGAGGTGGGGAGAGGGAGTTGCAATTGGATTTGCTAAAAATTGGAATAGTCAATATGATGAACCTATTGGATGGTATAGTTGCATAGGATGGGCAAAGGGGAGATAGAGATGTTGTGAAGAATTAGGAATAGGAGAAAGGACATTGGTATACGGCGAATTATTGAAATTCAAATAAATTAAATTTTATTAGGAATATTCATTTTTCATGTTGATGTATTTTTTTAATTATATATATAAAATACTTAACTAGGTTTTTATTTTTCAAATTTTTTTTTTGCTTTAGAATTTATTTTTTTACGATTATATTATTAAATGGTGAATACTAAGCGCAGGAGACCGATCAGGATAATTTTATCAATCATTAAAATACTTACGGCAGCATTTAATCCCTTCAAATTAGGTACTAAAACCGGATAGGAAACATTTTCGTATTCGTGTATACCGCTCAGTACTTCACTGTGGTCAGCCATCTGAGGAACCCATTTCGGCGATACGAAGCTATTCGTAGAAACAAAAAAACAAAGAAACCCAAACGATTATAATATTTACGAAATGTTTCGTAAAAGTTGTGCAATTAACTGTGGCAAGGTGAAACTGTTAATTAAAATTTGTCGTGCCGAAGTAAAACAAGATTTCGACGCATATTTACGTCAAGAAGTAACTCGACGGTGAAAAAAATGTAAATAATTAAAAAATACCATTTGCTATCTATCGCGATACGATGGCTTATAAATAAATGTAAAAAAATCAATTCTACACGAATTCTCTTTCATCATAAGGGTCATTAGAGTTTAAAGTTGTTTAACCTGCGACGATATAATTTTAAAATAAACGTACCTAGTCACTTCGATGGTCTGCAGGCCGGTCTTGGAGAGCATATTGATAAAATCTATTTTCACCCTGGCCGGCACAATTGATCCTTCGTTTTGTAAACCATCGCGTGGACCAACTTCGACAATTCTCACTTTATCAGGATATCGTAGACTGGGGATATCTTGAGTCTGTAAAAATGACAATAATGTATACATGAAGATGAGGCTAATATACAGCCTTAGCGTGCAAATACCATGTACCTGTCTCATGAACGAATTATTATTTGAAAATAATTTGACAATTTCGTTAAAGACTACTAAAGCGGTACCCTTCATAGCGGCGTAAATAATATAAATTTTTTAATTCGCGAAAACGAACATCAACTAGAAATAGCTTTACGCGTCTTCATTATATTAAAAATTAATTTAAATTCACCGCATTTATACCGTCGAAGAAGCAATTAGCGAAACGCATTATTAAGATAACATTATCGCGTTCGTATACCAAACTATACTGCCAGTACTTGGATACGTATAGCTATTGAAGTATTGAAAGTTTAATTTTTTAAAACCTGTTTACAGCGGTACCGCGAACCGAGCTCGAGTGAATTCCCACCACCACGTCTGTAAGATTGAATCGACAACAATGTAAATGCGATAGATGATAAATATTATCTGGCGTGCAGTTGTACGAAAACAATTAATATAAATAAATCAGCCAATCGGTAGTTGCGAAAATAATAAATTAGCTTTATCTCGATGGTTATTTTCGTTTCTTTTTTTTATTATTTATTTCATGCTCATTAATGAAGCGTCCAAAATTATTACAAACAATGTAATATTAATCGTGCTGACGTCATTAAGATAATTTTATTATATTTCCAATTAATTATATTACCATGTTTACAAGGGGTTGCGCAAATCGTACATATTTCTAGAAGCGTTAATGTACATGAAGCGAATATGAACATACCTTATTATTAGTTTCATAAGGCATATAGATCCCGATATTTATAATGTTATGATGAATAATACGTCCACATATCCATCTTAAAATATCACCAATTATTCCCGTATTGAGTATGTTTAAAGCTTGGAACATTGACTTACAGAAAATGCTCGATAACTCTTATCCACAAAGTGGCTTTTTGAGCGATGTAATGTAAAGAAAGTACTCCGAATAACGCGATAGGATAACATATTAACGTGAATTTTAATATTTATACGTTAATAAAGAATTTAAACATCTATTTTAAATTCAATATTCGTTTTATTACCGAACGAAATTAGTTTTCTGAAATTCAACCAGATGATAAGTGATAAGACTTGTTTATCAATGTTCGTTTAATGTTAGTGCTGAGAAGCGAACATAGAGAGCGCTATAAAATAGGTTAGTTAAGTTTACCTACTTCACTACTTTCGGTACTACTTTTTCACTATTTTTGTTTTTTTTTGTACAATTATACAATATAGCTTCTACTTATTAACAAAGATTTTATTTGAAATTTTGGTTGAAAAGTTTCTATGATAGATTTTGAAATAGTAATATTTTTCCATCTATGCATTACATTTATCATACTTCAAGATTTAAGTTATAATTATGTTTGAAATTGTCGTAAAACAAAGTAAATGTGTTAGAATTACGTGATATCGAGATCGAGAGCTATGTGCAAGCTTTCAAACCCACAGTTCATTTCTGATACTTAATAAGGATTATCGGATTAGTTTTAGCTTTAATATGTTTTTAGCGTATAAAATTGTTGCTCGAAATGAGATACCAGCTTTGTACAAGTTGAAGACTATCACGTCGTAGTACTCAAGAGTAATTCGTCATCATTATGTTCGTTAATAGAAATCTCGTTGAATATTTCTTATCCCGACCACATTTTGACTCTTAAGTAGTATTGAAGTAAGTAGCTTACTAAACTGATGTGCTTTTCTTTACTTATTTACTCTTTAAAAAGCGCGAATGCAAAGCGAGTAAGTTGAGAAGTGAAGCAACAGGTGAAATAATCTCTCTTGCATTATTTATTCTCAATGCATCTTTTTTATGCAGTAGAAATTTTTCTTGAAACAACTCTCATTATATGTAGTCTGAGGTAAGAAGATATGACCTACATATTAAGGTGAATACATTATTTATCAAATTTTACCACGCTATGCTCCGTAATTTTCCATCATCATTCTATTCGATCTTTTTATACGATTGCGAATGATTTACGTCAAATAATTCGATAAAATAATTTATCAGCTCGGATGAATAATGGAGTATATAGATAGTGATACTTACATGAATTATGAGGTTTTCATTAATGGGATATGGAACTTTCATTTTCGACGTTCATACAGGTAAAGGTCAAAACACTAAAAGAAATTATACCGGCGGTTTATGTTAAACACAAAAGTGCTAGTCGCAATGAAAATTATTTTTTGAAAAATTTTTCACTAGCAAGTAGTACCTATATGTTCATTACTCAGTACACTACTGTGTTACGAGGTTCTTAAACCGCTGCTCGAGCTTTAATATCTGTAATTCCCTTCTACAAGTAGCCTACAATATATTTCCTGGTGACTTTACGCATTACATTCGTGCTATCAAGGTTACGCCGTGCAACTCGTTTTCTTCCACTATTAATTAATCAGAGCGGAAAAAACGCTGGTATTTGGAAAACATGAGTTGTTGTTGTTTGGGTTTTACTGTTAACTTTAAGGGGATACTTCATGTTTACATTTTGATGAGACGTTTTTGAACGAACTTGCGCGATTTTAATGATCGTTCAAGATTTGAATACATCAAAGAGTTGTACTTATAGCGAACGATTTCGACCAATTTCAACAAAAATTTCCAATTTTTGATCAGCTTTTTCTTGATGGAAATTCAACTTTTTTCCAATTTCTTTTTTTAAATACCTTCTTTAGAATTAGATTAAGACTTGTATTTCGAGAAATTTTCGATATGTCATTTCTAAAACGAATGATTAACGTTTAAAATTTTGCCATATCTCGCGAATTCTCACCCACTTAACTCTTCTTAAATCAAAAAGAAAGGAAATATTCGAAAATATCTCAAAAGTCAGGTCTTTTTAAAAGATTGATAAATAAAATAAAACTGGTCGGAATAAATTATATCGCGTTTTCAGGGAGAAATAACCGATTGAAGTTGACGTTCAAAACGAACCTCTTCTTGTCAAAATGTAAACAAAGAGTATAGCCTTAAGGAGCTATTGGCTTTGTGTTTGAGTGGGAGAGATTTGGTTTGTTTATGTTTTTATTTATTTAATCATTCGAATTATTTTTGTTTACTCGCGTATTTATTTTATAGTTATCGAAGGACTGGCTGGAAGCATATTTTTCAAAACTGAAAATGATTGAATAATTATGTATATCACAAATGTAATCGAAAGTGACTTGGTTGAAGTGTTGAAGTTTATACTTGTAGGTGGCGTTATAGAAATCAGCAAGTGCAAATCCCAGATGGGCCTAGGAGGGCTAGGACAGCTGGAGCATTTGATATGGAATAGGTCCAAACTCCCACAGATTTTTTTTCATGTAATCACAGATTTCAATCGAAACACGAAAATATATTATCTTTTTCCTGTCCTCATGAAATTAACTAGAGAAATTTTTTTTAGAAAGTACGATGTTAGGCTTTTTAGCATTATTTCTTAATGATATGATCATACTGATAACGAATGATTGAAGAAATTCTAAGATACAGCTGTTGTCATCAGCAATTGGCATGCTTTCTAGCAGATTTAAAGCATTAGAAAAATTGATTAAGACGTCGGAATATAAGGTGTTTCTGGAGTCGATGGCACAAGTTAGGGGGAAGGTGAACAAAACATAGCGCATTTGTGTTATGATGATTGCATATTCCTGTACAGCTTAGCAGCAAGGTTTGGGAACACAACCAACAAAATTGTTTTCATGACACTTCCATCTGTAAAATTGTTCATTTTTTTTCTATATTATGACTTTTCCAGTTGAAAGATGAGAATTATTATGGTCTCAAATGAAAGACGATATTCTGATGAGTGGATTGAGACCAATGGCCCATTTATCCTGTGATCAGAATTGAGAGAATCTGATATTGAATTTCGAAAATTATCAACGAAAATTTGAGTGCTAGTTGTATTTTTATAAAAATCTCTAAGAAAACTTCAGTAAGTGCTTTTAATAACAGTATGATGGTGTTATTGATCTCAATCTACTCTTCAAATTGTCTTTTGATCACCGATAAAAAATAGAAGCGAAAATACAAAAATTTTATGGACTGAATAGTTGTTAAAAAATTAAATATTTGTTCCTTGCTCCTTCAAAATAAAATTTTGTAGGGTTATGCAACCATTAAAACATGCCTATTATGCCTGGCTTCTCACTGTAATGATTTAACTATGCCATCCACTTCTGAAACACCATGTGTAATTTTCTGAAATTGTATTAAAGCATAGAACATTGTAATTTTATTTCATTTTGTAAAAACTGTGTTTATTTTGAACCTAAATTTTCCGTAAATGGTTTACACTTTTTGTCGAAAGAATATTTTTCGAGGTTGAAGAGGCTAGGAGTGTGTCCATATGGTTCCCTTTGGAGTAATCTGTTAATTATGTTTCTGTACAATAGGAATCATTTTTGGACTTGATAGATGGACTTTTAGCCAAGTTCTCGATAAAAATGATAGCTATTACAGTCTACCTGATTTGGAGTCTTCAAATCTTCGTGTTTCAGTTCATTTGTAACCATCTGTCAAATGTGCAACTTTTTGGTATAGGAGTATAAATTCATTTTTTACTCGCCCACGCGGATGTTCATGAAATTCGCTCAAGATTTAGTGAGAGACTCTTCATGAAAATACAAACATTTTTTCATTAATACAACTCAAAATGGCTGATCACTCAAGTTTTGAGTGGGGCTGGAGAAGACGCTAATAGCTCAAAATATTTGTTTTTGATCTCACATGAAAGAGCGAGTCACGGAGACCAACATATGCAAATTAGTGCTTCTCAAGTACATTTGGAAGGGAGTTATTGGAGCAAAAAACTAGTTTTTGAGGAAGTTTTAAGTCATGAAATTTCTTGAATCTTCCATATATCATGACCAATTCAGTTTATCAAGGTCAAACTTTATGCGTGGTATTGGTTGGTGACTCAAGTATGATCACTTGAATTTGGGTCGAAATGGATCCAGAATGACGGATTGTAAAAATTTGAGGATATTTTGAGAATATTTTGAGAAGCCTCGAGTAGATATAATTTGAAAAATATATGTTCTAATGATTATTGAGTGGCAAGAACGTTATATGCAAACGTGAACAAGCCCTAATTAAAAACTCAGCTCTACTAATTAGGCATGGCTACTTTCGTTTTTTTCATGCATATCACTTATTTTCTGGGAAAAAATGAAAAAAACTCAAATATTTTATACTTCTAAATTTTTTTTTAAACTTCTTTTATTTTTTGTCATTTTCATTTTTATTTTGAGGTATTTCTCATTTTTAGACTTATTTTTATTTTCATTTTTTTCTACGTTCTGTATTCTGCAACTAAGGCCTGTAGCTTTTGTTTTTAAAATATTTTTTCTAATTGTATTTTTCATTTTCACACTTTTTAGGACTCTTTCCGAATTTTAACTTTCTAAAAAGCATTCGTGTGTTCACGATCTTCAGGTTTTTGTAGCGATGTGCGCCGGAGGCAGGTTGTTCCCCCACCCCTTCTTCATCTCTCTCTGTTGACAAATATAACTATTCTAGATTATTAAAGAATGGAAATTTTTTTTTTTTACTAAAATTTTTTTCTGATAATTGGCATTGCTTTCGAATCGTCATTTTTTACTACGAAATTTCTCCACTTATATATGCCTACAGAAAGTCGATTAGGCAACTTTTTCAACAGTACTTAGATAAATCTGGTATTCATTCCATTATCGGTGGTACGAGTAAAGTAAGTTACTTTTATTTTATCGGAAACCATCTCTAACAGGTGTTAACTGTGCTGAAAAATAAAGATTCCATTTACCTATTTCCTTAGAATTGTATTAATTTGTAAATGTAATAATAATCATTATAAAAAATATCTAAAGCAAGGAAAGTTTTTAGTAATTTTGTTTCAAATCTAGATTTATTGCGTCTTAAGTTTTTTGATCCTACTATATCAATGTGAAATCATTTTAAAAGTAGAATGTGATATTTTAACAAGCTTTGTGAGTTAAAAACCTAGCAAATGCTTTCTCTTGAGTACAAAACAACCTGAATTAAGCCCATGCTGTGCACACAATCAATGAAATAACTATAATTGGTGTTTCTTTATGAAAATTAGAAACTATTTAAATTTTTTAAATTAAAATAATAAGAATTGATGACTTAAATTTTTTCAGAGTTTAGGAAACAAAATATGACTTGAAAAAGCAAAAAAAAAAAATAATTTTTTTGAAAATTCCAAAATTAATTTTTTTTTAAGGTTGGCATTTTTTGACTTTTTTGAAGTTTCTTGTAAGTTTATATCATTACTTTTTTGAAGGCCTAATTTTTTCATTAATTAGCTAGTTTTTAATTTGAAAAGGCCCCATTATAGCCTACCTAATTTATTTTAATGTTGTGTTTCTGTGCATATTTATGTTAATGCATCAGAATAGGGCCTTTTGCGATTTACGATTCAATCGTTCAATCCATTATCGTTGATGTTATTTTAAAACAACTTCAGAAGTACGTATACATATAGTGGAGTAGATTAAGGCCAAAAAACGACGATACCGGGAAAAAATTGTTGTAGAAGATTTTTTTGGCTTAATCCATTGAGAGAGGTGTACAGAACAACATATCCAAAATCCGCTGAAATCCGCTCACCTTAACCTCCTTTTTCAGAACCTTTTTGTGGAGCTGAGCCCCCTAAAAATTATTTGAGGGGAAAATGGCAAGTGAGGTGTCGAAAAGCATTAAAATTTCATCCTATATCCAAATATCACATTCAAAATTCTGAATTTTAATTTCTAACCTGAATTTGGGCCGTTAAACGTTGAAAAACTACATTTTTTTTCAAATTTTTACCCCCAAATTGTTCAAATTAGCTTGAATTTGTTGAAAATTTTCTTATAGCATCGGTAATTTTTTTTTAAATTTCTTTATTTTATGTCGCTCGACTGCTAGGTCATTTGCGACGAAACGAATACATACATGGTGTTACAGGTACATTCGGTAATTTGTTAGAGTGTTTGAGTTGAATTAAGAGATACCCGTATCAAGTTTAAACTTCAGTGGTTCCCTTTGCGAGCTTTCAAAAAATGAAGAATGCTATCGCTGTACCATCGTTTGAACAGTTAATTCGAACCTGCAGCGACCGTGTGAGAAATATTTACGTTTTTGTAGTTCTTCCCCCTCCCACACTCCATCCCCCCTTACACATATATATTTATCCATACTTACCTTTTTTTCGGTCATATACGTACTATTTAAAATCTTCATCCTCGCTGTCCAATATTGCTCGCTTCGAATTTTCACATGATGTCCCATGGCAATGACCGCAAGCTGCCACACACTTTAATCCATGTTTACGGCATGAACAAGTATTTTTTTTGCATAAATTAAATGAATTTTTACAATTGCACCGAACAACTTTTAATAAGCGCGATATCCTCATATTGTTATTATACCATTTCGAGGAGGAGATGGAAAACATTTACCTTGCATCGCAACGCAAATCGAAAAACGACAACGTTTATAATATTCGAGCCTTAAAACAAAAACTTGACAAAGATTTACGTGAAAATTTGTTTATTCACGCCATGAGTGGTTGTGACACGACATCGGCGCCATATGGTCTCGGTAAAAAAAAACATGCTGAAATTGTTTCGTTCTCCAAAGGAAAATTTACTGAAAATATGTAGAGTAATAAATGATGTCGATTCCTTGCCCAATGAAGTTGGTAAAGCCGGAATTGAATTTTTCATTTCTTATTATGGAGGAAAATCAAATGAAGATCTTGCTCTAATGCGCTACAATAAATACCTTCATATGGTATCAACCAGTACTTCAAAACCAACTCCACAAAAATTACCTCCAACTGAACGTGCGGCTTATTTTCACTCTCTTAGAGCCCATTTGCAAATTTCAACATGGAGCTTGTTAAATATGGAACCTATCAACCCCTGCGATTGGGGCTGAAAATTTGATGATGAAGTTTTTGCTCCGATAATGTACGACTTGGAGCCCGCGCTAGAAGACCTACAAAAATTCAAAATCACCTATGCTGTAAATGAATACATTTTTATCAATTCAAGATACCTAATTTGAATAATTTGGGGTAAAAATTTGAAAAAATACATTTTTTTAACTTTGATGACCCAAATTTAGAGTTAAAAACTAAAATTCAGCATTTTGAATATGATATTTGGATTCAGAATGAAATTTTGATGCTTTTTGGCACCTCGCTTGCCCTTCTCCCCTCAAATAATTTTTGGGGGGCTCAGCTCCACAAAAAAGTCTTGAAAAAGGGGGTTAAGATGAACGGATTTCAGCGGATTTTGGATATGTTGTTCAGTACACCTTTCTGAATGGGTTAAGCCAAAAAAACCTTCTACAACAATTTTTTACCGGTGCTTTGCCAAATCTACTCCACTAATAGCGCATATTATGTAGAAATAGCGAGTTTAGAAACATTGCCCTCTTTTTTTTGACATCTGCTAATCTGCCTGTGAGGGGACACTCGATATCTGTATAAATTATTAATAATTTAGGAAACCTCGCAGTATATCAAATACTCTCATATTTTGCGTCAGGGGTGAAAATAGTATTCGAGATTACGAACTAGACGATATGATTAATCATCGGTTTAGCCATTACAGAAACCCTTCGATGATACGATCATATGTCATGTATTAGTAGTTGAAAGACTAGATAATATGGCACAGTGGGTCTATTGTTTAACGAAAGTGATTTTATTAAATGTTCATCAATGAAAGGACGTCTGTAGACGCTGCAACGCCGGTCAATATAATTTAGGATGGCCAACTGCGGTGTTATTGAACAGCCGCGCTTTGATCTATTCAACCACGACGGTGTAGACGTGTATCATACGTGAGATCATTTTATAGGTATCTACGCGAACGTAACACAGAGCGCTAAGCAATTGCGATTATAAAACCGCAAATACGATTTCAATGGCTGAAAAGAAATTAATATTTTTTTCACCTAGTACGACTACGTGTTCGACGAAAAATTCGCGGAGGTCGTGTGCCTTTGGCATTTAAGGTTGAAAATTCACCGCGATTTACATTTTTATTAGTTGTAAAACCGCGCCGAAATATTTACAATTCTACGCATCGTAGTCGTACGCAGAAAAGAGGAGAGGTATCTGCGTCTTATAAATACGCGACACATACCTGCGCACGTCTTATAATTATAGAATTTTCTCAAAACTTGTTTTTTTCAACAATTGTCGATCGGTTTGTTTACCGACGAGTATTTTGAGGTCAAAAACCGTTACTATACGAATTCGCAATTTCCTAGAAGGTGACTAATTTTTAGGGCATTTTAATATTTGCCATCATTAAATCCGGTTTTTTCGTCCGTGCTCTAGTCTTCTATAACAAATGAACTCGACGAGTTCAACGCTTTTCGACGCCATCCAAAGAGGTAATTAAAGTTTTCAATGATAACACCTTCGATGATCTGACGTATGTCTTGGAGATGTCGATACATTGAATTCAATTGCGATATGTTTTTTGTCGTACGTGTAATTTGTGTCGCCATTGTGATACGTAGAGCAGGGTGATCGTTGAGTACGAAAATCTCATCGCTTAGGTAATTGACAAGTCTTACTTTCATCCATTATTACCAGTTAGACGTCGACTTCCGCACCACTTCTATTGTAATCTTCGATTCACATATTCTTCGAAAACCCATCGACAGGAATATCGTTTTGTTGTAATTACATAGTTTATCATCAACGCCTTTACTTTATTTCCGCAATTTGATTTATATCTTTATCGGAATTGTAGCTGTTTTGATGATAGTTTCACGCCTCGAGATGTCCGTACTCTTCGCGGTAGTGGGTGTCGAAATAACAGACTGGGTAGTAATAGTATGGTTCTGTCTAGCTGCGCTTCTTATGTTGTATATGGACGATTTTTTGTGCTTATAGAGTTGTATCATTTGTGAAAAGAAATATTTTGCTCCTTCCTGTTGAAAGTAGAGGGATCAATGATGAGAATATTGAATTCAATCATGGAATTTCAGTCCTTATTATCTATGTAGTTCCTGGTATTCTTATTATGGAAAATTGTCCAGAAGAAATTAATAATTTAATTCATCATCTTTTTTTAATAACCCATCTGCTTTATTAGTCTTAAACAAAAACTCATTCCATATTTCGTGAATTATTCCCTTGTAACTTGTAATATGTGATTGTTGTTTTTGAAACTTAATATATTTATTTTTTTGGTTAAAGGGTCTCTCCTGATAAGATGGTGAAAACGGCCCTTGACCCAAATTGGGTCACAAGTGGTCCTAAATGTTGCCCTCGATGAAAAAACTCCCCTAATCCCCCCACCCCCACCCCTTCCTGAGAAACTGACTTCCATATGTCGAAAATTCAATATTTTTTAACTCTGGATGGAATGGATGAAAAATGTTGAAAATTTCACCATTGATAGGCATTATATAAGTACATTTGTGGAAATTTTTTCAAATTTTTCGATTCATATTTTCTCGAATTTTTTAAGATTTGAAATTTTCAAAAAATTGTGAAATTTTTTTTTTTGAGGACGGTACATGGCTAAATTTTTTTCCATAATTAGCTCGTACTCTAAGGTACAACATGATAATATTTTCAACCCTCCGAAGGGGGGTGGAAGTTGGTCAAAAAAAATGAAATGTGTAACAAGAACGTCTCCTGAATTCACTTTTTTGTATTTTTTTTGCGAACAACGCGTTTTAGAGAAAAAGTAGTATTGTAATAAAATGTTTCTCATTAAATTCTCTACAAGAAAGGGTTTTATAATTTTTTTTGTATACCCATTAGGGGAAGAGATAGGGGACTACAAAGTTGCTCCTAATACTAATAATTATTATGTATTACACTATCGCATAATCTGCTGTAAGGACTAAACAAGAAAAAAAAATGAAAAAAAAAATATAAAATGAACATTTTGGAATAAAGGCGAGCTTCTCAGTTCAACTCCGTACTATGCTGAAAGACAGTACTGGTAAGGGTCAAAATTATATCTCGGATAAAAATAAAAATTTGAAGGAAAAAATTTCAGTTAAAAAAATGCATTTAGAACTGCGGAACGTTTTAAAAGCTAAAATTTGAATATCCGTGATCTCTGAAGATTCTGGGTTTTACAACAGTCTGCCCCCTTTGCTTCTCACCTCTCCTCCCTTGCTTTGCTGAGATATAGTTTCCTGTAGTGAAGAGATTGAAAATTTCCTATAAAATTTGGCCGATGAGAAAAGAGTAAACTCGATAAATTACATAAGTATTAATTATAAATCCCCAAAAATTCAAGCGAAATGTTTAGAAGTATTCTAATGTCTAAAAATGAGGCAAATGTTCAACAAGAATTTTATGTTTAGTATTCGCAAAAATATTACACGAGAAGCTCAAAAATATCATTCTTGCCCTTGGCCCAATCATACCTCTTGATGACCCTATTTATGCGTACTCGATACAATAATATATGTGCATTATGCATTCGCAGTCACACGGCGCGCCTACGTATGGTTTATATGCGGTATGCGAGCATTTATACGAGGTAAATTAATCGTTAAAATGAAATCCCGAAATTATAAAACAATTACAAAATCACTTAACATCGGCGATTTTATGTAGCTGACCCGAGTCGCAGATTACGCCATTTTATATCCAATACTAAGTATCTCTAAACTGTTCGAACGCATCGCCCGAATAGAGTGAGATTTATACGCCGGTAATTTGAGAGGCGAGGTTATGACACCGCGGAGCCGCCGGTACACACATACCGGTGTAATGAGCTCCAAATGACCTCGTCAGATTCTCTTATTTTTTGGATAAATGTGTATAGTTTTATAATTAGTATTAGCATTCGATAGCAGGTTGCATCTCTCGACATTTTTCATTTAAAATCTCAATCAATTAGTATAAAAAATGTGGAAACCTGTGTCGCATTCTTCACGGTCGTGTATACGGTGATTCAGTGATCTATATATAAGTGGGTTTTTTCCTCCCTGAATACCTACTGCATAGTTGTACCAGAAGTGACAACTTCATAGCGAACTACGAGTATATGTATGACTGGTGGATTGATTATGTGTGTTTGCATAATGTGGATATTTTGGCATATTATGTATTAGGTCATTCGGATATTTCGCAAGCGTAAAACTGTTATAAACGTATGACGAAGAAAGCGAATAAACGTTGCCACCTTCTTTCACTCTCATGTCTATTCTTTCTTATATGCCATATGCGAAGGCCATCCTATGCATAATGCAATGATGCATGTCACGCACGAAATGCTTAATCGGTGTAACAAATGTTTGAAAATTACCGCCCGCATAATTTATCCGAATGAATTTTTTACGTGTAAAATTTTCGGCGATGTGATCAATTTCAATCAAAAATTTACCCTGGATTGACGTTAAATGACGTGGTTTAGTCTCTTAGGTAATAGTGACAGTGTATCTCTCTGGGATTTGCAATAGTTTGCAGCCTATTCAATTATGCATCGAATCGTAATAAACACATTTATAAAAAAAAAACTTCGTTGAATTCTCGAATAATGTATTAATGCAATGACATGCGCACTGTTATATTATTAAATTTATTATTAGTTTCAGTTTCAAAGAAACGAATCTATTGTTGAACAAATAAAATGTAATATTGAAGTAGGTGGGGTTTATATTATCTACGTTGCATCTGTCTTTGTTGATGTGCAGGATGGGTGGAGCCAGTATTTGCCTAAGCTATTTTTCATAACAATAGAGTGGAAATGGGAGGAGTTTTCCCTTACCCATTCTGAAACTATTCAAGAAACTCAATATTTTTAATAAAAGAAGCTTTCACTCATTTAACAGATTAAAAAAATCATTTGATTGATTTTGGTGATGACTATAAAATACTGAAATAATTGTGACTGATGATGCTTTAAAATTTTACTTTGTCCATCTCCCGTTTTAAAAAGTAAAAGAATTATTTATTCTTCTTGTGTTTTCTCTAAACTAAATTTTCAATTTATTCCAATGCAATTATTTTAAATAACTCAATGTTTTACCGACGAATTAAATTAATAAATAGAAGGAATGCATTATATGATTTGAAAATTGAGGTGGAAGAAAACATGACATATGAAAAATTTTTGGATGTTGAGAGAAATGGTGAGGTAATTCATGTTATCGAAATAAAAATTCTGTGTGAAAAATGAAATAACTGTTTTAAATTTTTTTAGCTGAGTTTTTAATAAAAATGATAGCTATTACAGCCTACCTGATTTGGGAACGGAAGGTCGGGGGAGGGTGGGGTCTTCAAATCTTTGCGTTTCAGACCATTTGTAATCATCTGGCAAATGTCCAACTTTTTGGTATATATATTTTTTTCCCCACGCGTAGCGCCGGCGAGTATTCATAAAATTCGCTCAAAATTTGGTGAGGAACTCTTTTTGAAAATGTGCAGAAGTGCTTTTTTTGTTTTTTCGAAAATTTCAAAATGGCGGATCACTCAAATTTTGAGGGAGGCTGGAGAAAGGGCAAATAGCTCAAATTTTTTGTTTTTGATTTCATATGAAAGAGTGAGTCACGGATACTAACATATCCAAATTTCAGCTTCCTAAGTGCATATTGAGAGGAGTTAGATCAAAAAACGGCTTTTTGAGGAAGTTTTGAGTCATGAAATTTCTTGAATCTTCCATATCTCCCCACCAAATCAAGTTAAAGAGGTCAAATTTTGTGTGTGAGGTTAGTTGGTGACCACAATATGACCTCTTGAATTTGGATCAAAATGGATCCAAAATGGCGGATTATCAAAATTTTGAGTAGAGCTTGAGGAGCCTCAAGTTGGTAAAAATGTAATTAATATGAATTCATATGGTTATTGGGGATAAGTTGTATACTATATCCCGAATTCACTTCCATACATGATGTTGGAGGGGGAAGGCGGGGTTATCAACCTAAAATAGTGGTGGGGGTACAGGAGGGGTCGAAAATTTTTTATTGCTGTGTCATATGATAAAATGAGCCCAAGTGACAAACGTATTTTGATTTTAGCTTCCTCAGTGATTTTGGAGGGGAGTTAGAGCAAAAAACGGCTTTTGGAGGGGAAATTGCTGCAGGAAATTTCATGAATCTTCCATATCTCATCACCAAATCAGCCTAGAATGGTCAAACTTTGTGTGTCGGATTAGTTTGTGACCAGAATATAACCTCTTAAATTTGAGTCAAAATGGATCCAAAATGGCGGATTATCAAGATTTGAAGATAATTTGAGGAACCTCAAATATGTAGTTATAATTTGAAAAATATGTGTTCACATGATTATTTCATAGCAAGAAGGAAAGGATAGGGTAGGGGTTTTCAGACTTGGTATTGGGTGTGGCCTGTAGTCATGAACGGTTAAGCAAGGTTATTAGTAAATCAAAACAAGCTCCAGTTAAAAACTCAGCCCCAGTAATGCAGCATGGCTGCTTACATTTTTTAATCATTTTTTTTTTTTGAAGTGAGACTTTTTTTATACTGGTATTTTCATACCACTGAAAAGAATCAAGTTAGGATCAGTGCCGATTTTAGGACCTCTGCTTTGGGGTGGGGTGAGGAGGGTCAGTTTCATAAAGTCAAGTGGGAGAGATAGTGAATTGTTTAAAATTATCAAAAAGTTGATACGTACAAAAAAAAATGTTGGGTTTATTTCCTCTCGTTACATTTTTTATTTAAAAAAAAAAAAAAAACACCAAAAAAAGCTCTCGGGAGGTTCGATACTCAATCATCCCCGCCTTCTCTCCCGTATCCCCCAAAAAAACTCGGCTATGGTGAGGATTTGGCCAGTGCACTCGAAATTATGCGCTATTGGATTTCAGTACCTATATTCTTATCCAATCTTCGTTACAATCAATAATTACATATCTAAATCTAAATATTCAAATAAATATATTATAGATTTATTGAATTTCAATCCAAAAAAAAAAAAAAAAAATATAGTTCGCTCATAATTTTTCTATAAAATAAATTTAAGAGGTACCTAAAAAGAAAATCGTGGTTAAGCAAAGAATAAGTGAAATTAACTGCTTATTTTTAAAGCTTAAGATCGCCCAGAAATTCAGATTTTCAAACTATTTCTCCCATTTATTTATTTTTTTAAAATGTTTTTTAATTACAAAAATACACAATTTTTTAGAGAAAACTTCTATCTTTCCACTCCCACGTATAGTTGCAGTTTTTTGCACGAGAGTAACCTCCATTCTTCCATTCACTTATATTTCTTGGAAAATTGATCTATCTTGATGGTTATTTATTTTTAACTCAATAAAATCGATTGTTGTTATTGTTTTTTCTTAATATTTAAATTATCTTAGCCCAAACTCTCAAAAGAGATCGTATCTACTTATTAAAATTTCATCTTTTTGGTTCTAGATATGAATATATTCTGACATACGACTACAGCTACGAAGCTCGAAGCAATCTCTACGATGAATAAAATACCCCAGACGTTGCGTGAAATTCTAACATTCTACAATGTATGCGGATTCTCGGGTCGCGAAATATTTCAAAACTCAGCCGTATCATCGATGGTCGATCGATTTGAAATATTCGAAGGTGAGTGCACGTATAATTAAGATGAGCTGCGAGTTATTAATTTAATATGTACCGATGATAGTAGTCGAAGGATTACGACAATTCGGCTGGGCAGAATTTCGCCAGAATCAAGTCACGTCTTTCCTGCGCATAAATTCCGCCATAAGGATGACGACGATGGGCATCTTATTTTCACGCGAAACGTTTAATTTTGCGCTAAAGCCCATCAAGATATCGAATAAATAAGGCGATATTTATGCGCTGCCTGGTCCAACTGAACGTACACACGAAGTATGTATTTTTCTACCGCGACTATGGCGCGACTTGTTCCACACATTAACATTCATAACCTAACTCAACGCACATATGATGATGTAATTTTATTTCTTTCTCAATCGGTGAAACGTACGACGACATACTGACAAAATTAACGGGTCTCGTGATGGATACGAGCGGACGGAATTTAGGCGGTGATTTCGCGCTAATATCTTCGAATTGAAGCACCGTCGAGCACTTTGTGCGTTCGTAGTACATCTCATCTGTCTTGTTATGCAATGCGTATTAAAATTGGATGTATTTGAAATCATGATCTAAATGACAGACTGGTTTACCTTTGCTCGCCCTCGATGGGTAATTATTTTTAAACGGCGGATTAATTGATTTTAGTGTATAGGTGGAGTTTCAACGTCAAAATGGTCAAACGAGTGCGAGGCTTCGCTAAAAATAAATCTATTTCGCGCGAGTCGATGCGAATTCTCGTACTCACGTGCACGATCACATCGTATATGTCGTTTACGCGGAGAGCATTTGATGTGGAAAATAATTAACAACAGGCTGACACGTATACGATTGTACGTTGACGCGAGAAACATTGCAGTACGTGAAAAATGCAATTAAATATTTCTTTAGGTGCTGGCCGGTCATCGTTTCCTGATACGACGCGGTAAATTATTGAAATTCGCGAAAGAGAAAATATCAATCTAACATCTTATTAAAACGCTCAATTACACCGAGTAAAACTAATTTATTACATGTGCCCATGCAAATGGTATCGAATCGTAATGGTCAAATATGTGTATTATTTCGCTTCCATCGACCATCGTTGTATGCGTGTAAAACTATACCGTATGCGCGGTTATTTTCATTAAGGCCTAAGAGGCGGCATTTTTCACGGACAATTTACTTTCACTGGCGTTATTGCGTCCGCTTGATATGGAAACGCGACGCGTAAATGCACGCCAATACGCGTACTAATCGTAGCACGGAAATTCTGTCGAGTACCTAATTTTTTTCGATCGTCGGGTTTATTATACCTGTCGCTTGAGTTACGAGGAACTGGTATATTAAAATTAAGGCGAATGTAGGTCTAGTGACGATTTTCCTTCCCTCTCTCATGATTTTATTACGAAATTTAATTTTATTGATAATTTGAACTGATAATGCCATCATTTTTTCTGTGTATGTCATTCTATTCTCTTACGACTGTGAAAAATACGCGTTTTTTAATAGACTTTGTTTTTGAGTAAAATCCACTCAGGCGTTCGTTCGCTCATTAATTCAATTGCTCGCTTGCTTGTTTGTTTGTTTTGGTTGATGGATGTTACTTAAAAAGAAAATCCACTCGGGTTCTTTCACTTGTTGGTTGGTTTCCATACTTTATTCCTCTTTTGTGGACATGATCTTTAAGTAAAGTCCATTTATGTATATTGTATACACTCGAGTTTGTTTGTTTGTTTGTCTGTCTGTCTGTCTATTCATTCGTTTGTTTGTTGGTTTATTTGTTTGTTTGTTTGTTTGTTCATCTATTTGCTTGTTTGTTATTTTTAAATAGTTGTAACTTGAAAGCAGAATTTTCTCATACATTTACCCGAGTTGTTTGTTTATTCGTTTCTGTGCTTCCTTCTTTTTTTTTTTGTGGATTTGACTTATTCATTCATTCACTAGAGTTATTTTGTTTGTTGTTTCTTCTCTTCTTTTTTCTTTATAGTGGGTATTATGTACTTTCAAGTTGAATCTACTGGTGCATTCGCTAAAGTTGTTTGTTTGTCTGTTACTTTTTATTTTTATGAATTTTATCACCTCTTTTCCTCTTTGTATACCTCTTATCCTTTATACCTTTTATACCCGCTACTCAAAACAATTTTATGACTTTACTCTTGCACATGTACAAGGCTTTTATTAAAATTTACAGCCTGTTTTTTCTTTGAATACCTGCTATGCTTTACATACTTTTATGCCTGCTATTCAAAACAAGAATGCGCGCGCATCTCAAAACCGATTTTATTTTGATTTTAATACATAGAGAGATGACTTTTAAGTGGAATTCACTCATATATTTACTCGAAAGCTTTGTTTGTTTGTTTTCTTGTCCGTTTGTCTATCTGGCTGTTTGTTTGTTTGGTTTTGTTTAGATTTTGTTTGTTTAGATATTGTTTGTTTGTTTACTTGTATGCTTGCTTGATTACTTTCTTTTCAGTGAACTTGTTTTATGGAAATCTACTTGTTGGTTCACTCAAGTTATTCTGTTTGTTTGTTTTCTTGTCTGTTTGTCTATCTGGCTGTTTGTTTGGTTTTGTTTGTTTGTTTGCTTGCTTGCTTCATTACTTTCTTTTCAGTGAACTTGTTTTTATGGAAATCTACTTGTTGGTTCACTCAAGTTATTTTGTTTGTTTGTTTTCTTGTCTGTTTGTCTATCTGGCTGTTTGTTTGGTTTTGTTTGTTTGTTTGCTTGCTTCATTACTTTCTTTTCAGTGAACTTGTTTTGATGGAAATCCACTTGTTGGTTCGCTCAAGTTATTTTGTTTGTTTGTTTATTGATTTGTTATTTTATTTAAAACTATTGATATGCTATGACTATTCCAGTACAGGCGAAGGGATTGATCTAAAATTTGTAGGATAAGTATAGTAATTGAAGCTTCCGAGCAAATTATATTTTGGAGTAAATGTATTCATCTTGTACCAAACTCTTAAGTTCGAAGCTTATAATAATTCATTATGTATCTATATTAAAAATTTCGTTCGTTGATGATTCGATGTTCTGAAGCTTACTTTTCAAGTTCATTGTTTCAAAGAATGAGTCTTTCTTCAACGATTCATTGAAGATTCAGTTAGAATTAATTATGTTTACGCATTCAAAATTTCATTTGTGAATGATTCAATATTTTAAAGTTTTTTTTTTTTTTTCAAAGTTTGGGCGGGAAGAATAGGTAAAAATGTATTCACAGGATTACCTGAAATTCCAAATATAACCTCATTAAGAACTCGGCTTCACTAGTGTGGCATGGATGCTTACCAATTTTTTTTTGTACTGAATACTAATTTCATAAATTTTGAATAATTCGTTTCTGTACGTATTATTGAAATAGAAATAATTCTGTTTTATTTTATTTAAATACCACCTTTAGGCCAATTACGTAAGAAACATTAGCCTATTAGTTTTTCTACTCCCATTCCCATAATATGACTTTATTATGAATTTATGACTAGTTTTAAGTGTATCGTTGGAAATTTTTGTTGAGATTAAACATGTACGCGGAATGCATGGCGCTACAGCCACCATTAATCCGAATAATATTTAATTCATCTCTGTATAATACCATAGATTAACCATACATAGATAGCCCACCGGTATATCGAATTTATCACTCATAAATGTTGAAAAAGGAGCCAGAAAGTTTTTTATTAATATTTAGGCAAAAAATTGAGTTAGAGTGTTTGGAAATGGCTTATTCGAAAGAGCTTAACATTTTATACATGATTCAATACTAAAATATTATTGCCATCGATGTGAGTCTTGAGTTATTTTAATAAAACTAATTCATTTTTTAGAGCGCTCTCTGTGAATGAGCTCCAGTACTAAGAATAAATTAGACTTATTGCTCGGTTTTTTGCAAATATCTCAAGAAAGAATATAGATAGAAACTTTACAAGTAGCTCATTCGAAAGAGCATAAAATTCTGAATGTGTTTCACTATTAAAAAACAATCTTTATTGATTTACTTTTTGAGATAATTCATAGTAAAGTAAAAAAATCGTTTTTCGAAATTAATTGCAAAAGTAAACGGACAGGAGTAACTTTAGAAAAATTAAATGATTCCCTATTCCAATCTCTTTAAAATGAGTCATTTGCAAGCCCTATATCTTGAATTGTTTCCAAGATATTAGCAAAAAACGATTCCAGCTCAGTTTTTGAGTGATAAAAATTTAACGTACGGTGGGCTATCTATGTATGTTTCATCTATGATAATACATAATACTGAATTCTGATTGAACCCGTATAAATTTGAGAATTTATCTCCTCCCTCTACCCTCTCTTTGATATATTGCCTCTAATTAAACTTCAACTTGAATGTCGACCCACAAATAAATAATTTCAAAAATTCGTCCTTGCCGCCGGTGTAAAAGTTAATGTATATTCAAATTTAGCCATCTTTGTAAATTCACGAAGGTGTGAAGCACCGTGCTGGCGGGAAGATCGGGTGTAAATTTAATCCGATGGTTGATGTGGAATTCAGGAAATAAAACCAACACGCTATCGTTATGTAATTTAAATTACTTAATTTTTCCTTCGATAGAGATTCTCTTCATACTCCAAATACGAAATACCGCTCATTCAAAGTTTAACCAGAAATATGGAATTATGGAAAAACTTGTCGTAATTTTAGGCTAATACGAAAAATGAAAAATCAACTTCAAATTGGTGTTCATGGTTCACGAAATGTTTGTTTCTTATCAGCTGTTCAATTTTGTTCTCATCTACCCTTTCCCTCACCCACTCCGTGGTATAAGATTTTCAAGTTATATTTCAGTGATTTTTTTTTTCTCTTCGAAAGGTAAGAGGGGAGGAGGACTGATCCTTGGAAAACACGAGAATAATTTATTTTCTCGAAGTTGATAAAACACTTTGCCCAAATGATTTCCTAGTGTTAAAAAATTGCCTTTACCTCTCTTGTACCATCTTTTCAACATACAGTCCATCTTCTGTGTATTCTGTAAAACTCCTATTCTTTTATTTTACGCTCTTCACATTAATCTAAAATTATGATTTAACACGTGCCTGTGGCCTTAGCTGTAATACAAAATATGACAAAAAATTGGAAAAAAATTTTCACGACCTTTGTAATCACGTGTAATTTTCGACAATCCACAATAAAAACAATAATGACAGTTAATGTGCTATGATTCCGAATTCCAAACCTCCTCGGCCCCCACTAAGGTAATGACACCTCAGGCCACCCGACTCTGGAAACGTTAGAAATCGCTTGCAGCAGCGTGACGGAGACGTCGAAGCGCGTTAACCTGCTCGTACATGATCAACGTTGAATAAAACTCATAAACTGTCATATAGTATGAGACAAGTATTCGCGGCGTATGGTAGCCGAATCGTACGGTTGGAAGTGAAACAACCGAATACACAGTATGCACGCTGGAATGCGCCTAATTGCTCTACGGTAATTACACCCGAATCGTGTGTGTTCGTGAAATTTCGTTCGCTTTTCGTCGACAGTATGAACTTGTTGGAACGTGTTGCATGAGATGAGATTATTATTGGCATTCTGATTTAATGTAGTTTAATATCTTAGACTTTTATGTAGTTTATTTTTTATTTTTTAACATTAATATTTTTTAATTTTTAATTTTTTTAATTCGAATTGAAGAATTCGCGAATTTTAAAAGTTATATTTAATTTTTATTTTTTTATTTTAATCGTGAATATTTTTATATTTTTTCATTGTTACGAAAATGCTCTTGCGTGAGTTTTAATTTTTTTTTCTTTTTCTCTGCTGTGTTGTGGTGTGCGATTTTCGTCGATTAAAAGGTGTCGAAGATGATGTCTTTGTATAAAACAATTCGCGGCACTACTGGAACACAGAAAAGGATCAGGGATAGAAGGTACGTAGAGTGAATTTTAATTTGTGAAACTGTGAAAAATACGTTGTCTTTTTTTTTTTTTTTTTTTTTTTTAAAAGATTCTAACTTTACAATTTTATTGATTTCATAAGAGAACATATTCCGCGTTCTAAATAGAGTAGAACGTCGTTTTACAGTTTTTTCTATTTACACAATTGAGCGATAGACATTATAGGGGAAATTAATTGCATCGTAAAAATGTGTCGTCGTCCAATACCTATCATGATTACGTTGATAGACGATTTGTCGTCATTTTATTTTTTGGAACATTAATTATCGATGCCACCAGTAGTATCGAAATTTTCGTCCAATTGCTCCGATTTACAGACTAACGAGAACCCGGAAGTAAGTCGATAATCGACGATGTGGGTAATTCTGCATCTAAAACGTATGATTATAACGTGTATATTTTTAACACACACCATATTGCTGAGCCATACCGTAAAGCCACTAGGTTTCGTAAACGTTCGTATACACGCTGTTTCGCCATTATGCAGAATTTTTTTTCATCGCTTCGAGTCCCTATATAATTTTTTTTCGCCACCATAATCGCAATAGAGAATGTATAAGTATATAAGTTGAGAAAAAATGCATAAAAAGCGCACCGTTGCGTCAATACACGTACATGTAAAAACAAACCGAATCAATTGTTTAACCTGTAACTAGTCTACCTTTGAACTAGATTTCTCGGTAGTCAGTAATTACTATTTACGAAAGGTAAAGTCGTCCCTGAGCGGGTAATTAATGAAATTGAAATTTATACTTATAGAAATTCCGTCGCGGTTATTCCTATCTATTGGGAGTCGTTTTTTTTTTTTTTTGTCGTAAAATAGATATCTTAATTTTTTTTATCGATCTCAGCAATTTTCATAGATCTTAATACTAATGAACTTGGCATTGAGTGAAAGTATATTTGCGTGTTTAATTGGCCATTTAAACGTTTAATTCGTATACATACAGTGGGACACACTAAAATGCACTGGAGTGTGAAAACAATCTCCGTGTTGTTTATATAGTTATTTAGAGAACTATAGAGCATATTATATTGTAATTGCTTATGTAGCTTTTTAACCGAGTCGTCGCCGCAGTCGTTAATTATTTCATTTTAAATTACATCGTTTGTTTGTTTTTTCTCTCTCTGTGTTTCTGTCTGGTTTCTCGTTTTGGTAGGTAGATCGAATTCGAAGCGATGGTTTCACTTTTAGGATCATATAGCGGTTTTCTTTATTTGTAGTAGGTAGTTGAATTGTATTGATGAATTTCGTTTTTTTTTTTTTTTTTTTGAAATTTCAATGATATTGATTGTTTGGTTGTAAATAGAAAATTGATGATTCTGTAGCTTTTGTTGATATGACAGGGTAAAAAAGTCTTTTAATTTAGCATTTCCAAATATTAAAAGCATGAATGTCTAGTCAGTAGCTATGGCAGGTGAGGTAGCATGCATAATTTCTTCCCTCTCCCCCCCTCCAAATCAACTTGCGGTTTCACAGTAAATTGTTGAAACCATTAATTGCTCCCTTATACCTTATCAACAAAAAAAAAATATATATATATATATATATAGATTTATCTATGGATAAAGTGGCATCATTTTTCGTTGTCTACAGGTAAAGTGGCATCTTTTTTACAAAGTGGCATCTTTTTTTTGATGCCACTTTACCATCACATTGCTCATCGATTCAGCTATGTGTCATGACGTCACTGGTGTGGTTATTAGGGTGATGCCACTTTACCACTAATATTCTATTTTTCATACAAAAAAATTTTTTTCGGTCTACGGTCGTAGTATTCTCATTTTTTTGATGTTTACAGGTAAAGTGGCATCATTTTAAAAAATTTGTTTCCAAGAAAACCTATGAAATTATTCATTCCGTTCGCCACTGTGGTGTCGTTAACGTGACATTAGATGCACTTCTGAGGAATGTGCAAAGTGATGCCACTTTGACCATAGATCACTATATATATATATATATATGAATATACGTATTCAATATCTTGTGGTGCCCTTGTATATTTTGAGTTATGAGGCGTCCAGCCATATGCCGAGCACCACAAAGAAAGTGTCTTTCAAGGATTCCATATTGGGCACCACAAGGTATATATACCATAAATTCTAGTATTTATAAGGGTTTTAATTTTTAATATATAAATATAGTTATTGTGGTGCCCACCTCTAAAACTTCAGCTGTAGACCCAGAGGGGTGAGACGATCATTTTCTGATAGTTTTTAGCTTAAAAACCTTGTGGTGCCCAATTTGGGCACCATAACGTTAAAAACGGGCACCACAATGACTTCGTATGCTTAAAACGGGCACCACTATGACTAAAACTATATCTATATATATAAAATATCAAATAAAAATTTGCGTAATTTTTAGTAAATTTCGGTGTTGTGAATATTTTAATTTCAATTAAATTGGACATATGATCAAAAATAAAATTACTTTCTGATGAAAAAATCATTTTACTTTATTGAGAAATTAATTATTTATGTACTAAAACAAAGCATAAATTTAAGGTGTAATCTTGTCACTTCTGTGTCGATAAAAATGATCTTCAGCATGCTTAGATCACTGAAGAAGTTTTTAATAAGAAATGGAATTTCTCAAAATAAAAAAATTGAACAGTTGTGATGCCATTTAAAATTACTACCAAGAAAATGGCGGGTGAGATTATCGAAAAAAATGAATCGAAGGCTAGAATTTTTGAAAAATATTGTTTTCTTTTTACAAAGTTATCGAAATAAATCAAATTATTATTATTTCTTTTATTTTCGTTTATTTTTTTATTTCTTCATCGACGAAAAAAAAATGAGTTCCAAGTGGGAGATGGGGTCATCGGTAAGTAAAATTAGGCAACACCGTATAAAAATCAAAATATTAATCGTGTAAGTGTTTTGTCTCCTTGAAGAAAAAAAATGGAAAACTTAAACAAAAAATAGTAACAAATTCGTTTGTCGTTTATGTTTGGCCCCTTCCTTGGAAATCGTTTGTTCCTAGTTCTTTATTTTGAAAACTTTTCTCACAATAATTGCTAAAATGTTTAGGTATTTTTCATTTAATTAAGGAATTGATTTAATTTACTGTTGGCGATGCTAGGCATATTAGACTAAAAAATTTTTTATTGATGAAATATTACTGTTACAATAAAAACGCCATAAATTAAAATATTATTAAAAATTATAAAAATTATGCTGACGCGTTTCGATGCGCTGCCATCTTCGTTTTCATTTCCTTCGTTCGCTTGTTTATTTTTTTGTATTATTTTTTGGTTTTTGGTTTCCTTGTTTTGTTTCAAATGCATTAAAATTACGCAGCGTTAAAATGGGTTCATTATATCTGAAATGGTATAATCAAGCATTATTCAGTATTCACCCCCCCCCTCCACTCTTTCCTCCCAGAAAAATACCTCCAAAATACGTTGTCGTCATGCAAGCAGATATATGTACACCACATATTATTAATGTTTCATTTTTTACCCACCCCGCTTCCACCCCCAAAAAAGCTTCCGCCGCCTCTGGGTCCGGTGTTTATTTAAAACATTCAGTTACACAGAAAATGCGGAGAAATTTCGTGTTATAGCAGTAATAATTTTATTGAAAGTGAAATAAATTAATTGCTCATAAAATTATTCATAATCTTGTTATATCATAATGCAATAAAATTATCCCGATACATTATATCATATACATATGTAACTTAACGAATATCAGTTTAATTAATTTTTTTATATTCAATGAAGTAGCTATGTACCATGTACATGTAGTATAATTAATTATACGGAATTATGTATAGGCCAGTAATCAAAAATTTTTTCAGCAAAAGTAAATGAAATTGCTGCAGTAACAATAGAATAAAAAAAGTATAGTTTAACCCCATCTATGAACGGGATTAGTGTCTATTTTTTTTTAATTCTTTGGGTATTATTTCGTTATTAAAAGTACATACATAATATATGTATATCAATGGGAGTGTGTTTAGCTGAGTAGAATGGAATTAGGTTAATATAAAATGTATATTTGTTTTGAATTTCATCAAGACTCGAAAATGTTGCGATCACAAATATTACCGAAGGGTACTTTGATTGATGATGAATAATTAAAGGTAGCGGCCTTCGAACGCTTGCTAAAGATACTTTAATATAATATGCATATGTGATTCACGTATACACCCGAACCGCAAGTTAACCGTTGGAATTTTTTCGTTCTTCGTCATAGATTAAAATACAATGGTGTAATTGCTTAGAAAAAATTTCGTTTGGATCATGCTGTCATCGCCGCTGTACTTAATTGTTTATTGAAAATTGAATCTTTTTCTGTAAACTTTACCATCGAATTTAGTCTACAATCCAATTGGGTCTAGCAGATTTTAGCTGCGAAATTTTCTATTTACCCAGTATTGGTAATTTTTTCGTAAATCAACTCCTCATCCAGTTCTTTCGAGGTTTTTGTGTTTTCAGGGGAAAATTCCTTCATTTTGTGCCATATGTTGTTTTTTCTTCCATTTTTATAATTTTTACATATTTCTACAAATTTTGATTATTTTTATTTCGCCTCCATATTAAGTTTGGTAGCTGAGATTTTCGTAGTGAGGTGCCCAGGTGATTTTTGTATCAATTTTTATTTGAACGAAAAAGATGATTTAAGGTCCAGAAGGCTCCTTGTTTGATTCAGAATAATTAAGTAAAAAATTAATCTATTTTTAATTTTAAATCTATTCGTTTTTAAGGTACAATGATATCAAACAATGAAAAAATCTTTAAACTTTTTTTTTTTTTTTTTTTTTGAAAATTTAGATCCAAACAACAGTGAAAGTCTTCGTCTCATGGTCGTTGGTGTGGGACTGTGGGAGTGATGATTAAAGTGGGCTGAATTATTTCGTTTCTTTTTTTCAAAAATTGAAGAAGCAGAATCACAATACTTGCTATATGATCTTAAAAAGATGCCATAAAATTTCACCCCCCCCCCTCCCTTCAACTAGATTATTGGATCTCCCAAAATGAAGTCATAGTTTTAAAAAATTTGAAATTTAAGAAAACGAGTTTGCGAGCAATTAATTTTTTTTCAACCTTCATTCATGTTTTGTTACCTAAAAAATGAATAAAAATTTATTCACCATTTTTTTTTTTCAAATTCACGGGGTCTAAACCTTTTGAAGTTTTTTCAAAAGGTACTAGTTTTGCTTATTTTTACAAAATTTACGTCAAATCAGTAATTCATTGGACGTTGTCCGGTATGAGCCTAATCTGGACTATTTAGAGCTTAAGAGGGAGAGTATGGTTGATTTTCATCTCCAAAGCTTTCCAGAATATCACATTCTTGCTTCAAAATGACTTCCTATAGATGTTTTCGTATCTCAAAGATCAGACTTTAGGAACCTCTTTGGAACAAAAATTGAGCATAATTATTTTGCTTGTTGCATCAGAAAAGCCTAAATTCAGCCTATACTGCACACGCGACCAATAAATTACCCATTTGTCGTTAAATTTTGAAAATATATTAAAATTGGTGTTTTTTGAAGAATAAAAGAAACGATTGAAACGATTTCGACACATCTTAAATTTTGAAAATTGAAGTCTCGAATTTTTCCAGTCTGTAGACAACAGAATATGGCTTTGAAAGATAAAAAAATTTTTAAACAAACGAAAATTCATTTTTTTGAAAATTAAAAATTTTTTTGAAGAAATATATTAGTATCCATAGGAAGGGATTTTGTTGAAGTTACAAGCTCTAGTGGTGGTATTTTGAATGTTGGATTTGCTAAAATGTTTAAGATGCTTAAAGAGGAAAGAATTTGCCATCTAATTTGTAGAGGAGGAGGGCCTCACGAAGTAGGCTCACTGTGGGTGTTGTGCGGAAGACGCCTGTAGCTATTATTAAGCCTATATTATGGATGGTATTTAAGGGATTTAAGGAAGAGATGCTAGACACACAATAGGTGGATGAACCATACAGTCGATAATGGGGCGAATGAGCGTATGTTGATGAACTGAGCCATATTTTGTATTTGCCAACTTTTCAGTTATTTAAACTGACTTCATTTTGGGAGTCTAAAAATTGAGTAGCTGACTGAAATTGTTATGACGTCTTTTTTCTCACTCTATGGAAAAAAAACGAAATCCGGTCTACTGTATTGATGACGTCATACTTGATTCTCCAAAAATACATTTTTGAACAAATGAAACGAATATCATTTGTTAGAGACAAGGAAAAATGTACCAAAAATTTACATCTTCATGGAGGGAAAGTATGAGGTTGAGGGGTACCTAAAATTAAATGAACATTTTGATGGATGAACCATTTTTGCGTAAAAACATATTTGTTACGTTTTATAATTATTAATCATATCAAAGTGTTGAAATTCGTTCGCCATTTTTTTTTTTTTTTTTTTTGGAAAAAAATCACTGAAATTTTATGCGAAAAAAATTACGTTGTTCGAATACTTTAATCGATATACTACGTGAATACGATTACTGGCAACTTCGTGCCGTTATGTACAATATTTCGTTCATCGTCATAGCACAATTTTAGCATTATATGTCAGCTCGTCGATAATTCAAATATGTTTGAATTGTCATTTTTTAAAGCTATTTTATACCAGGTTTTTAGGTTAGCTTGTAGTGTAAGACCTCCGCCAAGTAACGTATATCGGCGGTTTTCTAGTTTACGAGCAGATTAAACGACAGAGCAGCTTAATGATAGGATGATTTATAAAATAATACATGGCTTTTACCGGGCCATGTATTTTGGTGGATGGATGCGCAAATTCATCGTCGTTGCGGTTTCGATGATATTTTGACGGCGTTAATGATAGGCTACCGAAAAAGAAAACGTCGTCGTACTTTCCAATACCTACAGCCACGATCACGTATTAAATTATTCGACGATATTCTCACGCGTATGGTACGAATATATCTGCAAATAAAGCCATATACATCGTTGCTCATACCAATGCCCTAGCGATCGGTAAATTATATAGATTGGCGAATATTGTAAATCGCTAACCGTGAATTTAGATGTTTACGCGGTTCGTTGGAGAAAGGGTGAAAAAACTTGCGAATTAGAAGAATCTACCGAGGAAAGTTCTTCGATTGTATGTTGGTGATACATGGTCGTAGAAATATTGTAAAAAAAATGAAAGTGTTCTATGAAAACGATTCTGCGATAGAAACGGTACGTGAGCATAGCGTGATTGAAATTTTTACTTTTATTTGGATTACGCGTCAGAATTAGTACGGTGCATGATCATACTCGTAATTTTATTATTTGAAAAAATATACCTACTAAGGTTCGCTTATGCTATGTAATGGCTGGTGCAATAATAATGAGTTCACAAACGATAGTAACGCGTAAAGTGAACGCATACCATTCGAGTTTCAAATTCCTTACCTTCTACAGTGATGCAGATGATGATACGTTGTCAGTTGAGTTTTCTATACTCGTCGAAACTATGGAAAATCACGTAAATGACCGAATTAAGGCTATTAATGAAATAGCATAATAGCCAATTGCTGTTACGTCATCGATAAACGCATATATAATGTCTTATTTTTAACAGCTCGTAGATGATTTTCTCTCGTGAACGTGTTCACTGTCTAAGAATAGCCTAAATTATGTGAAATTTCCATTATTCCTTTGCCATCTCTTCCTATGTAGCTAGCAGTTGTGCAATATGAGGATTAACTGATTGTAGCGATAGTGAATAGTGAATAAGTTATTTAGAACTTTATAAATGGAATAAATTTTCAAGATAAATTTGAAAACATGAATCTAAACATTCTCTCTTAAGGAATGATTTTCAAACAGACGCAATGCGGTGTGTGAAGTTGATTTTTTTTGCATTTTTTCAAAAACTGAAAATTTTGAAAAAGAAGTAATCATAAGAAAATTTTTGGGACATAAATTTTTTTTTTTCTTCTTTTTTTATAAAGGTTAATTTAAGTGGCGTCTGTAAGTGCTATTGGTTTTTTACGCCACTATCCGGGAGGAATGTTAGATTCTGTTGAAGAGATGGGAGCGCTTGAGGAATTGAAGGACTTTGTGGATTAAGTTTGGGTCGTCTGTTATGGGAACAAAAGTATTGCTTATGTTTGAGGATTGGCGGAGATTACTGAAGGTTTGGCATTCGTGGAGAATATGAATGATTGTTATCGAGGAGGTTTGGCAGAAGGTGCATAGAGGGGTCTCTCGAATACCTTCGAATAGGTATTGGTGGGTAAGGTGGGTGTGTCCTATGCGGATGCGGGTAATTACGACTTCCTCTCGTCTATCGAGTTGGGAGAGATGCTTGCAAGGAGAGACAGATTTTTTTGTGTGAAAATAATTTGGTATTACTTAAGTTCCATTGAGATTGCCACATAGATTCGGTTATTTGTGTTACGAGCGATTTTATATCTTGAGGGATTATAGAGAGGATTGGAGATGGGATGGTTGCATATCTGGCAATATAGTCAACTGTTTCGTTTCTTTGAATACCCATGTGGCTAGGAGCGTAGACGAAAACGATTTCTACATTATTAAAAGACAGATGATAAGTGGTGTGTAAAATGCTGTAAAGTAGGGGATGTGAGCAAGAGGCCTTTTGTAATGCTATTAGCGCACTGAGTGAATCGGAAATTATAAGATATTTTAGAGGAATGTTTGTGTCTCTGGAAGTTTGGATGCTTGATAGGCAATGGAGTATTGCTAGGAGTTCAGCTGTGTAGATGGAGGAAGAAGGATGAATTTTAATGAAATACATTTGTTGTGAAAATTTATTTAGACAAAACGATGGAAAACCATTAATTTGAAGAAAAATCAAAATATTGAATTTTTTGATGATTAATAAAAAATGTAAATTTATTCAATATTATTATTATTTGTAGATGCAAACATTGCGAACACTCGAAAATTATTCGCTCCTCCCTACAACTAAAAAAGACAGACGTAACAGATGATGATGGGGCGTAACTAAGGGGGGATGGGGGGGGAGCTTCCCCCCCAGGTGTTTTGAAAAGTTGGGAAATTTATAATTGTTCAACGCTGAAATTGGGAACTTGAATTTCTTTTGAGAAAATAAGGACTCGAATAAATTCGAACTGATGCCAACTTATATCATGTATAGCGCACAACTAGGGACGTAGCCCCCTTGGCTTTTGGAAAGTTGGTAAATTTGGAGTTTCAACGTAAAGTTGGTAAACTTGACCACTTGCGCAGTATTATTATTTTTAAATTTTTTGAAGACCAAAAAGAAAAAAAAGTCAACAGTTGGTAAAATTTCATGGTATTAGTTGGCAATTTTTGGTTTTCTTCCCCCCCCCCCGAAAAATGTCCTCGGTACGCCCCTGAGATGATCTCCAATTTATATACGAAATTCTTATGATTTCAAAAAAAAAAATACAAGGGAAATTCTTAAGATGAAACTGGCATAATAGTGTTGTAAAGATATGTGTGTTTTTTTTAACGCCGTGTACAGCAATTAAGGCTAGAGTATGTAGTATCAAGGAGAATTTAGATCAGTTTAGATCATAGGTCTGTTTCGGCGAGAAACTATATTAGGTTTTGAATTTCTTGGTAATTACTTTTAGGTGAAATGTTAATTTATAATATGATAGCATTACTCTTTGAGAGGCAAGACTGAACTCAAGCTTGAAACAGTTTTTGAGTCTCTACTAATTTGTTGGCCAAATCAGAGCTTCCATTTGGGTGGGGGTGGGGGTGAAAAAATATGTACATTTATTGGAACACTTCTTGATTTTCCTTCAATTTTCAATTTTTTTAAAATGAATTTTTGAATTTTTTTTACATTTATGTAGTTCACTTTTTTTTTTAATTTTTTATTATGTGAAAATATTTATTTCATTTTTGATCTGTTATGCTTTTCTACGTTTTTCATTTTTTAATTTTTTTAATAACAAACATTATTGAAATTTACAACGGGGCAATTTGCGAGAATTTTTCTATTTTAGGACTTATACTTTGTATCAAAATCTCCTTCACCGCTATGTTCAACTTACTCTGTCCCCATATCTGTTCAACATATCCTCATCGGAGGTGGATTTAGACATGGGCAGAGAGGGCAGCTGCCTATGGCGGTAAAATTTGAGGGGCGGCAAATTTTGGTTTTTCCTGCTGCTTTTTAAATGTGAAATGTATTATGACGATCGATTAGAAAAAAAATTATGGTAGTCAGTTGGATGAACTTATAACACATTCAGAAATCAGTTTAAAAAAAATTTTGAAAAATCGAAAATCATAGTAAAAATTAAAATAGTGTTTTTTTTTCAGCTGAGTTTTTTCAACTTAAAAGCGATAGCTAATATTTTTTTTCCACGCTTAGCGCCGACAGGTATTCACATGAAATTTGCTCAAAATTTTTTGAGAGACTCTTCTTAAGAGTGCAAAAAAATTCCTGCTTTGCTTTTTCGATAAAATTCGAAATGAGGAATCACTAAAATTTTGAGGGTGACTGGAGAAGGGGCAAATAGCTCAATTTTTTGTTTTTGACTTCATATGAAAGAGTGAGTCACGGAAACCAACATATCGAAATATTAGTTTCCTAAATGCATTTGGAGGAGGAATTGGAGCAGAAAACGGCTTATTTAGGAAGTTATGAGTCATGTAATTTCTTTAATCTCCCACATCTCCTCACCAAATCGACCAAGAGAGATCAAAAATTGTGTGCGGGGTTAGTCGATAACCAGAATATGATTTCTTGAATTGGGATCGAAATGGATGCAAAAGGAGGTATAATCAAAATTTGAATAGAGCTTGAGGAGCCTCAAATTAGTGGTAATGTAATTAATATTAATTCCTACAACAACTTTATTTCCAAACCTGATCAAGCCTTAGTTAAAAACTCAGCTCCAGTAATGTGACATGGCTACTTACATTTTTTTTTTTTAATTTTAAATCAAGCTTAGAAGTTTGGCTTATGTACCAAAATGAACGTTTTAAAAAAATATGCTGCATGAAAGTTTTCCATATTTTTTTAGGGGAGGGGGGGCAAAAATTCACTGTTCACGGGCGGCAAAATCCTAAATTCGCCTATGATCTTCATAGAATGTTTAAAATTCAGCAATATTCGCCCTGTACTTTCACTACCCAACTCTCTTATTAACCTCCTTCAAGATGACGAACCTGCAATAGCCCAGCTGTTCCTCTTTTTCAGACATTCTCACCTCCTCTTCCAGATCCAACTTACTCCTTCATGCTTCTAGCCTTTACAGCAGTACGTGACATGTAATGAGTAAAGATGAAGTAAAAATAAAATTGCAGAAAATTTATTGAAATATGTAAACATACATCTCAAGACTGGCAAAAGATACACAAAAGAAAAATAGTAGTCTTTCATCATCAAAAATGCTTCTTAAAAATTATCTAAAAATACTTTCTCGAATTTTACAACAATTAAGGTTGATAATATTTGAAAAAAATCTATATACATCAACTCAATTTTATTTCATTCAAAAATAATTATTATTAATACATAACTAAGTGACCTCCCCCTCCCCCGTAACGCATAGTGCGTGTGGAGTGCGGATTAATTATCACTAAGACGGAAAAATAAAAACATAATGTTGATTAAATATTGATGAAAGAGGAAATAAAAAACAGACAAATAAAAGGTAAAAGAATAGATTAGGTAAGAGGCTAGGGGGCACGGTTTAACAAAAAAAAAATGTATACATATATATATCATTAAAAATAATAATCATAATCCAAATAATAATATAATGTAATAATCATGATGATAATAATAATTTATAATATAATAAATTATATATAAATTTCGAATATACTGAACATTAAAATAATAATAAAATGAAAAGAAACAATCAATATACCGGGTGACTACTTGATTCGAACACCCCAAGCGCAAAAATCTTTCCCTCGTAGAAATAAATTATACATTTCAATGATATTAGCAAAAATAATAGCATAAATAAAATTTATTTTATGCTTAAAAGCATCTATGAATGAAATGCAAAATTTTAATTTATACTTTCGTCGCCAAGAATACACATATGTATTTAATTTTAGTTAATTTTTTCGCTTGGGTGCTCGAATCAAGTAGTCAACCGGTGTAGGTATAGAATTTCCATTTTAAATAATCATGAATTATTCGTACTTAACATCTTTTATAAGGAATTCAATTTACTTTTATACTTATATACCGGGCGACCAAATAAAGCCCATACACTCGAAGCGCCAAAATCCCTATGCCAATGCACTATAAAATTAACTTCATGCTTCAGATTCAAATATAAACTTTTTTTTTCATGCATATCAATATGTAAAAGAAGATAGGAGGTTTTGAATATTTTTTAATTTACTTATTTTTACGATGTTTCGCTACAGTTGGAAAATACTCGAGCAACTTTATAACTTTGAGTTTGATTGGTTAATCTAAAATATATATAACTTCAAGAAAAGAATATGAAAAATGAATACTCACTACGAGTAGGGTTTAAAAAATACGTGAGTAATATCATTATTGCGGTTGCGAAGAGTAGTCCATTATACCTAATGGTACACCCAAATCAGAATTTTCCATTCTTGTATACACTGCGATTGTATTTTCAAGGGGTCCTTTACCAAATAAATAAATTTTCCCTTCGCTTTTCCCGCACGAAAATACCGAAAACGTCTGTTCCTTGTTCATTCCGTCAACAATTATTCCCACTGCTAAATTAGTGACGTCACTTAGTTCCACAACAATTTGTGGAAGCACTGCCAAAGTATTAGCTTTGGTACATATTTCCATTTTTTCTACATCACTCATTTTGGTAATGTCTGGGCTGAAAGTAAGAATACAATTTGTGAGTAAAGAATGTGTGTTGAGACAAAGAAATGTATGTAGTGTACTCGATTACCCTAAGAAAGGATGATAATTTTGCAAGGTTTCATTCACTTCCAATACATTCTGCCATTTCCAAGTGAGTGAATCCATTACACCTAGTGGTAAGCCCAAATCAAAGTTTTCCATTCTTGAATACACTGTGATCGTATTTTCGCTGGGTCCTGCACCAAAAAAGTACCTTATCCCTCCTTCTTCACCACACGAAAATACAGGGAAAGTCTCTTCCTTCTTGATTCCATTAACAGTTATTGCCACTGTTAAATTTGTGACATCTGTTAGTTTCACAACAATTTGTGGGATGATTGCCGAAGTAGCAGCATTGGTACATATTTTTATTTTTTCTTCATTGCTCATTTCGGTAACATCTTTGCTGAAAGTAAGAAAACAATTTATGAGTGATGAATTTGTGTTTAGACAAAATAATATATGTATTGCCGTCAATTACCCTGAGAAAGTAAGATTTTTCTGTAAGGCATCATTCAGTTTACACACATCTTGCCATTTCCAAACGAGTGTTTGCGGTTGCCAAGAGTAGTCCATAATACCATTTTCATAAGCGAAATCCTCGCCTACATGTCGTGTATACATTGCGTATGTATTTTCGTAGGGTCCTTTACCAAGAAAGTACTGTTTGCCTTCGATAGTGCTACACAAACCGCCGTATAATGGAATAACCGCACGGGAAGGAACAGTAAATGTTCCTTTCACTTCGAAACTAACAAAATTAATTCGTGTTGTATCAGTTTGTTCGGGCATTTTTATATGTTTTCCACTAGCAGCATCCTTACATATCTTCATTTTTTTTTCTTCATCCACATCTTTAATGTACTTGCTAAAAGCAAGATACAATTATTCAGTAAAGAATTTGTGTTGAGACAAAAATACATATGTATTCCACTTCATTACCCTAAAAAAGGAAAAATGTCCTTCCAGAAATGGGAGTTTTGCAAGGCATTTCGCAAAGCATCTGAATCATACCATTTCCAAGCACGTGCTTGCCATTGTTGCAGTTGTAAATTGTAGTCCATTATACCGTGTGCCTTACCGACAACAATGTTTTCTGGGTTTACATACACTGCGATTGTATTTTTGCGGGGTCCTTGGCCAAAAAAGTACATTTTCTCCTCGGTTTTGTCACACGAAAATACCGGCAGTACCTTATTTTCGCTCTTGCACCAATGAATAGGTATCCTCACGTGTAATTTACTATCACGTACTCTCGTAACATTGGGAGGGAGTATTATCGAATCTATTCTAGCAGCGGCATCGCTACATATTTTCATTTTTTCTTTTTCATCCATTGTGGTAACGTCCATGCTGAAAGTAATGAAACAGTTTATGAGTAAAGAATTTGTGTTAAGGCAAAAACATACATTATAGGTATTGCACTCAATTACCCTAACAAAGGCTGTTTTCCCTTGCTCTCGATGAAATTTTTGAGTGCTTCGTTCAATGCCAATGCATTCTGCCATTTCCAAGCGCGTGTTTGCGAAATTAAATAAATCAATGAAAAAAAACCGAAAACATATTTAAAATTCATTTTAAATTTTAATAATACTTTAACTACTTTGATTGGATGAAATTATAGTTAAGAAAAGTTCACAATTAAAAATATCCTTCCGGTTTTCAACTAGTTCCTTCCAACACTACTATATTGACAAGTGTTCGACACCATGTATGAACGTACGAATGTTTGAAATCACAAATTTTTGAAAACATGTACGTAAAAGATTGTGAGTTGTGTATTTGACTAAAATTGAAGTGCGCGTAGTAAATTTTTTGGCTACAGCGCACAAATACAACTTTCTGTGAAACGTACGTGTGCGAAAAACATATTGTTTAGATATGGTATTTACTGAAAGACTGCTTTGTAGACACTTGCATCAAACCTCGAAGCAAGGTATGAAAACTTGCGTTTTCAAAAACGAATGTTCTATTAATTGCCACGTAAATTGTTTATTTGATGTAACGAATATTGTTGAAGGAAAAGGCTGTGTGCGAATTTTGTTGCAATCCGGAAGAAACTTGAATTACGCTTAATATTTTTTTATCTCTACGTTGTTTTCAGTTGGATTGTTTTATTTTTGACTTCGAGATGATTTTGAAATTAATCTATCATTGTACATTTGAAAAATTGTCGTGAATATTTTTCCTTACTATTGTCAAACATTTAAGCTGGAAAAAAAGTTGAAAAACCTTGCAAAAGCCTAAAAGGTGTTTTTCTCAAAATTATGTTTTTTTTTTTTTAATATGAACTTTGAAAATTCATAATTTGTATAGATGTCGACGAAATTGTCTCATTTTGGTCTCATTTTAAAGAGAATTTCATTTACTTTCAAAAGGTGTACCTATCTCAATTTTGAGAAATCTAAAAAATTATAGAATAAATTAATAATTATGAAAAATTCACGAAAAGCAAATTATTCCTGAATGAATTGTGGGAGATAGACGAAAAACAGCTGAAGTTTATTCTACTCGAAAGCCTAAGTGCGCGATAATATTTTACACGGAGGGCTCAAAATTTATCCCAGATAATGTTTAACCAAGGTTTTCGTTTTTTTGCTGGGAAGTCATATTTGCGAAAAAATCTATATTTTTCATTAATGGTCAAAAATTAAAAATTTCTTGATACCGAGTACATAGAAATTTTTCTCAACGTATTAGATCGCTAAAACCCCAAATTAAAGCATTTACTATGAATGTACAATAGGGTGACAATGAAAAATCGATATTCGATTTCGGGGTCACGCACCCCCTAAAAATGTTCATTTTTATGTAAAAATAATATTCTCAAAATTTCACTCTGATAGATTAATATTAACCCGTGCCGCAATGCCCTTGAATTTGTGAATAAGGGTACTCGACTGTAGCGCGAACGCTGTGCTATCCAGCCGTTACACGTAACGGCATTTTGTGCATAATCAGACGAAGTATGGGAAATGATCAAACAATTTATAATAATTAAAGTAAACACTTTTCTAAATCTTTATAGTTAATTGTTTCATAATTCTAGATTACTTCCCAGAAATTATGTGAGTAAAAGAAATACAAAACAAAAAAAAAAAAACTTTTAAACTGAAACTCAAATTTATTTTTAGTTTTAATTATGAGGGATATAAAAGTATTAAGAATTTTCCAGGTGAAAGGGTGCCTCCATACATTTTTTCGTGTCTTTCAGATAACTTGGCCAATATTTTTGAACTACTTGTAAAAATAAGGAAAAAAAAGCGTAAGTCACGTAATTTCTATTAAAATTCTGATATTTTCTTATTTAAAATAAGTTTTGTAATTATTTTATTAAATATTTTTATCTAATAACTCAAGTACTTTCATAAAGTTGAGATGAAATTGGAAAAAGAAATACTTCGAACCAACTTCAACAGGAATTGTTTCTAGGCTTCGTTCTTCGTCAACTTATCGTTAAATTCCTCCATCAGTTTTAGATTTTACGAATCGACTTATAATTTACCGGAAATGAAATCTGGATTTGTATGCCACTGGTTTGGATTTATTAATAGAAAATCGGAGGAAATTTTTAATGTTACAAATAATTTAACAGATCGCGGACTCAGCAAACCTACTGGCAAATCATTGCTTAAAAATTTCGGAAGATTATGAAGTTTTAAGTTTATTTTTTTTTCGATGTTAGATTTGCTTCATCATCCAAATTAATCTTCAAAATTTTCAAAATCCAATATAATTTATTACATCTTCTCTTTTGTATTGTTGGAAAGTCTATCGTCGATTAATGAAAGAACAACAGTTTCCTCGTTTAAATACCAAAGGTGAGGAATAAATTTTTTTAAACAAGCTTTCGCCATCGATTTATCATCTTCAAACGATGATAGTGCCCTTAACAAATCAATATCGGTCATCGGCGCTTCACTAGCTTTCATTGCTGAACGCTATGGCCTTATATAAATCTTGACGATGAATATCACGATACGAGTCACTGCATTTTCACCTGGTTTTCTTAAAGGAAATTCTTTTCGAAATAAAAATAATTTAAAACAATATAAAGCTTTTGCCATCCACTGTACTTGATGGAAAGCATCTGGTTTACGAATAAAAATCCTCTCATTCGATGACTCGCCTCCTAATAAAATGATTACAAGTTGAAAAATTAAAAAAAAAGTACAGCACTTTATACACACACATTGTTACAATAAGCCCGAACACTCGAGATGTATTCCGTAATACACAGTGGTTAAGAAGTACAACGTTCGAACTAAGGAATAAAATATTCGCGTTCGCAACCTTAGAGGCGTTGCGGCACGAGTTAATATTAATTTATCGCGATAAAATTTTGGAAATATTATTTTTACATAAAAATGAACACTTTTACAGGGTGCGCGAAAAAAATTGCAGAAAAAATTTTTCTCCCATTATATTCATTGTCACCCTAAATTGTACAATTAATAAATTTCCTAACTCTACGATATTATTCTGTCAACAATCTCTAATTTTCACTTTTTGCCGCATATCTTTAGAGAACTGTTGGGTGTTTGTAAGATGCAGAAATGTCGCAGTATTACCTAGATACGCATATTTATTCACTCATAGGCTACGCTTCTTTCAATACATTAGTTCTTAAAAAGAGCTCATGGTGTTGGCTTAGTTAATGGGCCCACATTTCGTCATAAATAATTTCAGTTTACAGCAAATAATTATAATTATAGAAAAATGGTGAGCCCAAAGGCACCTCAATTAGCCTATCACTGATTACTACTGTTTATGAACGACTCTCCCACAGGAACAACCATATTAGGATAAAAGATTCTAAACATTGGGAAAAGTAAGAATTATAAATAGTCATATAGTAGAAATATATTTAATTTATTTATGTATACACTTAATTACATGTATAAATCTAATATTTATAACATAGGATTACAGGCAAACTATTACCAATTGAATTCAACTTAGTTAGTTTTACTACAGAACAGGAAATGAGTAAAGAACATAATTTAACATTATTGGGTATGAACACATTATTTACTCCACTATGTACATTAAACAAGTTAAGATGGTTTTGCGCAACTCTAATTTTTGAGATACATGTACCCTTCTCTATCCTTTTTTTCACCATCTTATATTTTTAGTATAAATTTTCGGAGGATATGTAAAAAACTTAATTGAAAATTATGGCATAAAAGTGATTAAATTTCGAAACTATAGGGTAAGTGCACCAATTATTGACACCCTTAAGGATTTTTTTACATGTTTTCCAATATTTCCCCCAAACTATAAATGGTAGCAAAAATCTGAATATAGCATATGAAACTACATCATTTAGGGAATATTTTGACCTATTTACATTCGAGTCTACCCTCATTGGTAACCCCGCTAAGAACCCCCCAAAGTGAAAAAGTGAGATGTCCCAATTATTTGACATCCTAACACCAGTTATTTCGCACCCCCTTGTACCAATTATTTGACACCCCAACGATTCACGTTAAATAAATAATAAATTGCTAAAATTGTAACAAATACAAATTTATTTAAAATAATTGGTGATAATGGCCAAAAATTAACAAAAAAATTTATTTTGAAGAAAAACGTGTTGGATGTCAATTATTTGGAGCATGTCAACTAATTGGTACACTTACCCTACGTTTGTCATTTTTCGTTTCTCGATGAACTTCATGTATTAGGTTCAAAAATAAACATTTTTTCTCATACATATCAATATGTCATTATTAATGAATGAAGATCAAGAAAAATTGAATTTTTCAAATTTACTTCTTTTCACGATGTTTCATCGCAATTCAGAAATACTTGGGCAACATTTCGATTTCGAATTCGATTGTTTAATCCAAAGTATTTACATGTAACGTTAGAAAAAAAATACATAATTAATGAAAACCCAATACAAGCCCTTGACCTACCAGTTGGTTTTGGAAACACGTAGTTAACTCATTACTCCGGTTGCCAAGAGTAGTTCATTACACCACGTCCCATAGCATACGTATCGATATCATATAATACATACTGCGATTGTATTTTCGCAAGGTCCTTTACCAAAGAAGTACGTTTCCATTTGGCTTTTGCCACACGAAAATACTGAAAATGTCCGCACCTCGGAGTACCCTTCAACCATTATTTCGACGTTTAAATCACGGACATCACGTGGTTTCATATCAGTTTGTTGGGGTATTGCCAAAGCTTTCTTAGTTGCAGCATCGGTACATATGTTCTTTTTTTATCTTCCTTCATATGCTTAACATCCTTGCTGAAAGCAAGAAAACAATTTAAGAGTAAAGAATTTGTGTTTGAAGAGAGGTATTAGTAAAAAATTGTAGGTTGATTATTTGATTAAAATAGAAGTGCGTATGGTGAATTTTTTGGTCACAGCGCTTCTATGATATCGTACGTGCACGAAAAACATTGTTTGGCTGAGGTGTAGGTTACAACGTCAAAGCTCAAACCAAGGTACGAAAACTTCGGTTTTTAAAAACAAATGTTCTACTAATTGAAAGAATGAGTATTGTTGGAGAAGGATGCTATATGCGAATTTTGCCTCAGTCAGGAAGAAATATTAATTGCGCCTCATGAAGTAGTGTATTTTGCGGCCAATGCGAATGTATATAATTTGTAACTTCATTGAATTGACCTTCAATAGGAGTGATACTCTTAGATAATGAAATTATAACAAGTACGAATGTTGGACTTGCACTTTCCAGTATCCATCTAATAGTCCAAGTATATCTACGCAGTGGGAGAAATAATCTGCGAGGATTTTTTTTCATAAATATTTGAAGACCATCTCCACTGACAACATGCGTGAGGGTGAGTTGAAATCTCCCGAAAAACCTGTCGTTTATTATGTGTCCTCAAGGTATGATCTTAGGGCAAAAATAGCTCATAAGGGAACTTTCTATACCGCCAATCACCAATTTCGACATAAGCTTACCACTTGGTAACCTTAACACGAACATTTCATCAGCCAAAGTTGATTAGGCTAGCAGCAGGGAGGCGAATTAAAATTTCAAAAAATTGAGTAAACTAACGAAAATTATAGAAATTACCGGTACCCAGTACAGAATAAAGAGGAATGAAGTACCTTAATCAGAAAAAGTCTCAAACCCGAGGGCGGGTTAAATTTTTGGGAAAATGATGTGATTTGGCTACATAGGTATCAACTTCCGAAGGATTCCAGAATTCACCCCGCTTATGTTGTGTAATTGTTGATGCAATAATAACGTATCCACAAGCGATAGTAACGCGTAAAGTGAACGCATACCATTCGAGTTATAAATTCCTCACCTTCTACTGTGACGCAGATGATGATAAGTTGTCAATTAAATTTTCTAAAGTCGTCAAAACTATGGAAAATCACGTAAATGACCGGATTAAGGTTATTAATAAAATAGCATAATAGCCAAGTGCTGTTACGTCATCGATAAACACGTAAATAATGTCTTATTTTTAACGGCTCGTAGATGATTTTTCTCTCGTGAACATGGTTACTGTCTAAGGATAGCTTAGATTATGCGAAATTTCCTTTATTCCTTTGCCATGTCTTTCTGTGTAGCCAACAGTTGTACAGTATGCGGATTAACTAGTTGTAGTGATGGTGGATAATGATTAAGTTATTTAGAGCTTTATGAATGAAATAAATCTTCACGACTAAGTTCAAAACATGAATCTAAGCATTTTATTGTAAGGAATAATTTTCAAATTGTCAGAGGCGATGAGATGCGTGAAATTTCATTGTTTTCTTGAATTTTTTCGAAAACTGTAAATTTTGAAAAGGAAATGATGATTAAAATAATTTTTGGAATATCATGTTTGTCTATCAGATTTTGTATAAAATTTTTTTTTATGCAGTAATAAAATTCATTTAGTGTGAAAATTTAGTGAAACAAGACACCAGAAAATTTTTAATTCGAAGATATATCTAGTATTGTATTTTTTTGATAATTAATAAAATATTTTTATTTATTTATTTATTTATTTGGTTTACTTTACTTTTTTTTGCTTTTTTTTTTACGTGCCGCGTACATAAAAATATTTGCTCTTTTCTATTACTAAAAAAGACAGCTATAACAGATGATCTCCAACTGTGTTCGAATAAGTTAACTTAATTCTTCGGTATCTATAAATTCTATATATTTGTTAATTTCATTCCTGTGAAGATGTTTCAGTTTTTCATAAAATTCATAAAAGCGCGAGGTAAATTATTCACTAGAAAATTGTGAGAGCATGTAGCATGTTTTCAATTTAACACTAAAATTATGATCGCATAGACACTTGTTTTGCCAGTAGGCATCGACTTAAACTTTTAGGAAACCAGAATATCATAAAAATCGCTAATCTGTGTATTCCATTAATGATCAAAAATAAAAAATTTCTCGATACGGAATTTTTTTCGAAGTATTAGATAGCTATAATTTCAAATTGAAGCATTTGTTGTAAGAGTAAGTACAACTAATAAAGGGTATGATGGGATAAGATAGTCGAAAATGCTCCCGAGAGCTTTCCGAACGGTTTCTAAGGCAAAATGTGGGCCACATAAAAAAAAAATTTTGACCAAAATTTCAGGCTCCAGTTGCGCCTATTTTCGGAGATATAGGCAAAAACAAGTTTTTCAATTAATTTTTTTTTTCTCGCCTTATTATGAAGGTGGAAAGTTGAAATTTTATTTATAGTGTCTTGATAATAAAAGGTTTTGTCAGTAATTTTTTCAATTTTTTTCGATCAATTTTAAAAGAGTTACGCTATTTTTAAAATTTCAAACCTCCATTTCGATAGCAAGTTTTGAGGTACAATTATGAAAAAACTACATAAAATGTATCTTTTACCACCAAACATACCATAAAAATTTCAGAATTTTTGGAGTGGTGCAATATAGTCAAAAAAAATAAAAACTATTGCAGCGCGCTATAAACCAAGCGGTTCTGTACTAAGCGCGCTGTAGGCCGAACGAATGCGTTGCCGCCTTAACGGTGCATAACAGCTTGACTGATCTTCTCGCGCTTAAAACATTATATCAAGCTTATATTTTTTCCTTTTTGGTTTGCTGATAAGTGAGCTCCTACAAATGATCAAACCAATCTATAGGCCTATTCCGTCTGTTTCATATTCATATTCACTTTATTGGCTACTTGTACAATTTTACCCTTAAAATAATATACATATTATATTAAGTAGCCAGGCCCATCTCCTGAGCAAAGTTCTCCTTCAACCGTGCCCATTCAGCCCGGTTTTGCGCCACTCTTTCGAAAAGGTTATTTTTTAGTAAATTTTTGAATTCGTCCCTCCAGCGTAATTTTTGCCTTCCCTTCTTTCTTTTGCCCACTGCCCGCCAATTTAACAATCTATAACCCCAACGTTCGTCTCCTACTCTGGCGATATGGCCCCCCCATTCCCATTTTTTCCATCTGGCATCATGGACAACATCCACAAGGCCCTTCATTTTATTTTTTAATTTTGTAATTTTTATTTTGTCCCTGATTTTTACGTTTTGAATCGCTCGCATCATGGAGTTTTGGGTTACCCGTAGTTTGGTTTTTTCTTTTTGGGTTAAGGTCCACGTTTGCGCGCCGTACGTGATCGTCGGTAGAACACAAGCGTTCATAATGTCGATTTTATGTTTATTTTGAAATTTTCCTTTAAGTATATGTCCCAGCGACCAAAATTTTTTCCATCCTAAGCCTATCCTATTTTTAATTTCTTTTTCGTTTTTATCGTTTAGTGATATTATTTGTCCCAGATATTTAATTTCGTCAACTCTTTCGATCTCTGTTTCCTCGGTTACAAATTTTTTTGATTGGGGCGCGTTTGACAGAATTTTTGTTTTTGACATATTCATATGCAGGCCAGCCATTTGTGCCTTTTCGTTTAAATCTTTTATCATTTGTAACAGTTCATCGGGGGATTTGGCGATTAGCACGATATCGTCCGCGAATCTCAAATTATTTAAAGCTTTTCCGTTTATTACTATACCATTCTTTTCCCACTCGAGATTCCTAAACACTTGTTCTAGTGCGCAACTAAAAATCAATGGAGACAGGGGATCTCCCTGTTTTACCCCCTTTTTGATGTTGAAAAAAGGGCCTAATATATCGGTTCTTATTTTTGCTTTTAAATTCATGTACATCTCTTGAATTATCCGGACAATTTGGGCGGGGACCCCCTGTTGGGTCAATGCCTAGATCATAAACTCATGATCCAGCGAATCAAAGGCTTTTTTATAATCTATAAAGGCCAGATGTAATTCCAATTGGAATTCGTTGGCTTTTTCAATTAGCTGGTTTAAGGTAAATAGGTGGTCAGATGTCGAGAAGCCATGTCTGAATCCCGCTTGTTCAATAGGCTGTTGTTCCATGAGTCCAGACGATATTCTTTTTTCGAGTAATTTTGAAAAGATTTTAGATATGGTTGATCCCAGACTAATAGGCCTATAATTTTCGATATGATGTTTGTTCCCTTTTTTATGTATGAGTATAATTTCTGAATATTTCCAGTCATTAGGGATGATCTGTGTTTTCATTACTTCGTTGAATAAATTCGTTAGGTGTTTTATTAGGTGTATATTGTTAGGAAGTTTTAATTGTTCATTCGCTAAACCGTCGCTACCCATAGCTTTGTTATTTTTCAAGTTTTTTAAAGTATTCGCAATTTCAGCTTCTAAGAAATTTGGTTCTGGCGGGTCTAAGTCTTGTGTTTTAAGTGCAGGGTTATTTGAGCCTTTTGTTGGGTTGTCGTACAGTTTTGAGTAGTATAATGTTGCTATTTTATTTATTTCGTCCCTGGAGTATTTTTTCTCCCCCCGGTCATCCTCCATATAAGTGATTAAGTAGGTACCTAAAGACCGAATTTTTTTAATTGTTTTCGTGCTTTTTGTAGTATCTAGGATCTCGTTTATTTTTTGTTGTTCTTTTTGGCTATTCACTTTTCTTAATTTGCTTCTCGTGAGTTTACATAACAAGTTGAGTTCAATTTTCTCTTCCTTTGTTTTTAATTTTTTATATCTTAGCTTGTCTCTTTTTGCTCTTAAACTTTTTAACGCTGTAAGTTCTTTGTAAAAATTATCTTTCCCAACTAAATTTTGATCCTTCCCTTGTGTTTTAGCACTGACCCTTTTGGAAGCTTCAATTATGTTGGTTTTTATCCAATCGTTTAGGACGTTACCGTTTAGGTTTGGAAGGGTTGCTGAGGGAGGGTTAATAAGTTTATTTATTTCTTGTTCGTAATATACTTTGTTGTAGTCGTTTATTTTGTTTGTATACGAAACTCTTGGGGGTGTGTTACGCCAATTGTGGAATGTGAGTTCGCATTTAATCGGTCTATGATCTGAGATAAAATCGAATTTTTGAATCACATCAAAATTTTTTATATTTTTTGCGTTTCTTGGTGCTAAAATAAAATCAATTTGGTTTTTATAGTCCAGGTTGGGTGAGATCTAAGTCCATTTTTTACCTTTTCGTTTTTTAAACCATGTATTAATAATTTTTAATTGATTCGCGTAACAGAAGTCTATCAATTTTTCCCCCCTCTCGTTTCTATTCCCGTAACCATATGGTCCCAGTACAGAGTCTTCGCTTTCTGATCGTTCACCTATTTGACTGTTGAAGTCACCCATTACAAGAAGTTTGTTATTTACATTTATTTTTTGGTTGTTAATACACTTCTGTATCTCATCATAGAAGGCATCAACCTCCACTTCGGGTGCAGCTAAAGTCGGAGCATATACCTGGATCAGTGTCAGGGTTTTTTTATCTGAGATTCTAATACGTGCCAAGGCAATACGTTCCGTTATTCCTTGGAAAGAGATCAGGGCACTACTCCATTTTTTATTTATTAAGAACCCCACCCCCCTTTGACCTTCTGTAAGTCCGAAGTAGCAGAAGGTGCTGCCGTTTTTTGTTTTTATGATTCCTTCACCAGAACGTCTCACTTCACCTATTGCTACTATATCTATTTCCGCATCTTTTTGGGCTTTTTGAAGTTCTATTAATTTATCGTTTTCTTTAAGTGTTCTGACGTTAAAACTAGCTATCGTTAAGTGTTTTTTAGGGAGAGATTTATTTGTATTTTTATTTTTGGTTGGTTTTTGGCGCAATAAGGATGGTCGTACTTGCTCAAGTCGACCAGGCTTACCTGAGCAAACGGAGTTTGGATACTATTTGCTGGAGGCGGGCTTGGATTTGATTTGACTACTGTTTATTGGTTTTTTCTTATTTTTTGAAGTATGTGTCGGTTGTTGAGTGTTTTTAGGTCTCAATTCCATTGAAGTTGTTTGTGTTACCGCCGGTTTCCGAGTTCCCTTTGTTCGAATTGGTTAGATTCTTGAATTTCGTTGGAAGATTGTGGGGTTGTTTCTTCTACTGCCCAAGATGATTCGAGTTCGGCGATTTCCGCCATATCTGATATTTTCCATGGGTCGTCGTTTTCGTTTTCTCTTACATAAACAGATCCATTACGGCACCATACGTGAGTCAGCTTATTTGCCCTTTGGAGTTGTTTAGCTGTGTGTAGGATTTCAGCCGTGGCTTGAGTTAGGTGGTCGCCTACATAAATTGGTGATACTGGTTCCAAACCTAGGTCTCCTGTGCTGAGTTTAAATTTTTTTGCATTAGCCATTAGAGCGGCTTTCTTATCGCTGTTAATAAAACGGACAATTATAGGTGGAATTTTGTCGCCGCGTGATGGTAATCTGTGCGCAGCGCCAATATCGTACTCTTCAATACTAACGCGTGCTTTACTTGCTAAGACCTGTATTAGCTCCCTGACGTTTTCATTATCGTTAGTAGGTACGCCATTTATAATTACATTATTTTTCCTACTATATTGGTCAAGCGTGTTTAATTTTATAGCGAGGGTTCGGTTTTCTTTCGTCAGTTCCGAGATTTCGGATTTTAAAACGCGATTTTCTTTTTTTAGCAACTCGACGTCTTTATTCATTAAAGCTACTGATTCTTTTGTTTCTTGAACCATTTTTTTAATATTTTTAATCTCACCCGTATCATTTTTTATTTCCTTAATATCCTCCAATAGCCGTTTGAATTTCGACTCGAAATTTTCTTCCTCCATATTAAGGTCTTCTTTTGATGAACTTGAATCTGGCATATTAATTTTACAAGATTTTACCTGGGTAACAACTAATACTGAAGAAGTACTCTGTAACTCGACACGCACGATAAGGCTTATCGCCTACGCTTATTACAATTTCTTGATACGTTATTAACACCACAATGAACAACCTGCTCGTCTCGTAGTTATCGCAAAACTCCATTCCGTCTGTTTATTTGAAGAAAAAAATTCTTTCACCATAAAAATAACAAATTTTTAAAAATTATAATAAAAATAATTATATTCTTATTAATATTTCTCTCCACCTCCTTATTATAATAGCGAGGAAGACCTCTTCCATTTGGTCTTCCTCAATATTATAGTAGGAAGGAGAAATATTGATAAGAAAATGATTATTTTGATTATAATTTTTAATATTCGTTGTTGTGTATGGTGAAAGAATTAAGATATCACTAAGCTGCTTTGAAAAATAGCTACAGATGCACACGCGACGCAATGCAATGCACTGTACCCCCTGAGCGCCAAGTACCCTTGATTTGTAAGTACATATTATTATGTTGTTCTCTAATGATTTCGGATTTTCAAGGGTTGGTAATTTTTGTAATTTTGTATGTTTGAAAACTTTTAAGCCATTTTTAAAAATTTGTTTGGCTTTACTATGAAGTTAAGTTCCTATAACATACGAGCCAAACACGTTATTGAATTGACCTTGAATAGAAGGATTTCGGAGTTCAAGCGATGTACGTTTATGTTGAGGAGGAAAGCAAGGAGTTAATAAAACGAAATATGCTATAACTCTTCTGGTCATCAACTTTGCAGCCAAAACTACCTCGACCCATTATTGTGGCGATACTCAATTCATTTAACCCTTTTTCGAAGGATTTTGGAATTTACGCACGTTGCATGTGTTTTGATGGGGGTGTCGTTTTTCGAAAAATGCTTTTACACATACGGCGGCGTGAATTCTAAAATCTTACGAAAAGGGGTTAAATCAGTGAAATATCGTCCGAATAATGTATGATCTTCACCTCAACATAAATAATCGTTTCGATGTTTTTAAATTGGGCACCTAGCGCTACAATCCATCATGGATAGGGCAACTCTAACCATTTTCCTTTTTCTTGTTGGTGGCAAAATTTTCTTTGATAATATGTTGCGAAAACTTATTTTTCGATTGTTTTTCGTAAAGAAGTTTCTAGAAAACGTACATTAGCGATGAAACGCAATAGCAGGTGTTGACAATGACTCATAACCTTGAGTGTTGACTGAATTAGAGCTTTGACGTAATGTGTACCGTTCATGTTCGAATCGAGTGACAACATTTTTTAGGATTAAGAGGTATACCTCGACAATATATTATATATTCAGATTATTTTATTATATGAAACAATATCTCTTCTTTAGGATCTTTAGTAACAATCTTATTTACATTTAGTTTTATCTACATTATTATTGAAATAATATTAGCTAAACGAACATTAATTTTTAAATTTAAATTTTTTAATATTGAATGACTAATAAATTCTACGAAAAAAAAAATGAGAAAAACACCCTGCCCACGAGAGATAGACGAAAATGTCGAATGTGTGGTAGTTCAAAAGCTCAAGCCCTCAAAAAACATTCTACATAGAGGGCTTAAAATTTATCGAGACTTTCGAGTGTTTGGTGAAGAAGTCATGTTTGCAGAAGTACTTGTAAACTAAATTATTGTATTGATACGGTCAAATGCTAGAGATTCCTACAGAGCGGAGTTAGCATAAAATGTGGTCGAATAAATTGGCTTAATTCTTCGTTACCCATTTCTTTGTTAGTTTCATTTCTGTGAAAATGATTACATAGTCACTTGCTTCGCCTGTATGTATTGACTGTAATTCTCAGGGAAACAGAATTTCGTGAAAATAGAAGATCTGTATTTTCCCATTAATGATCAAAAATCGAAAAGTTCTCGATACTGAGTATTACGTAAGAAATTATTATAGATACAAGTCCAAATTAAAGCATTTATTGTAAGATTAAGTACAGCTACTTGGTAAATTTCCTGACTGTTTACAATCGATGGTATTCTGTCAACAAACGGTGATTTTTACCTTTGTGCAGCATATAGTATATTTTTAGAGAACTGCTGGGTGCTTGTACGATGCAGAAATGTCACAGTATTATCCAGCTATGCCTATTTATTCACTCATAAGCTATGCATCTTTAAGTATGTTCTTACAAGAGCTCATAGTGTTACTTCGGTTTTTGTGCCCACATTTCGTCATAAATAATTTCAATTCTCAACAAATAACTATAAGAAAATTGAAGGGCTGAAGGACACCTCAATTAGCGTAGCACTACTGTCACTGATTTTTACGAACGACTTACGAACAGGAACAATCATACAAGTACAAAGATATTTCATACGTTGCGAAAATTAATAATTACAAACAGTCATTTAACGGGAATATATTCAATTTATTCAAGCGCACACTTAATAATATGTATAAATCTAATGTTTATGAATTAGGATTAGGAGCAAATGCTAATAACAATTGAATTGAATTGAATTAATTTTATTCTAGAATAAGAAATAAAAAAGATAATTTAACATTATTTGGTACACACACACACTATCTACTATGAATATTAATGCGCGATCACCGAGGAGGTGTATTCTTAGGAAATATTTAAAAATGAAACATAATAAAGAAAAACTACGACAAAAACAAGAAAGTGAAGAAGAAAAACAGAAAAAAATAATAGCTTGAATGCGATAAAATCAAACAGAGAATAAATTAAAGTTTGAGATATACGAAGGTGGCATTACAAACAAAAATGCCTATACAATATCTATAAGTCTCAAAAAAGAAAATTAATATTTATTACTAAAAAAAAATGAAATTGAGCATAAATGCAAAGTTAATGAAACTTAAAAAAAATTAATATTTTTTTTAAGTTTACGTTAAAGAAAAAAGTCAGTAACGTAAGTTTAATTTACTTAATTATGAAGAAAAATTGTTGAAAATTTTTGTTTTCATCAAAAAAAAAAAAAAAAAATTAAGGAATGAAAGAAGGAAATATCTTAAAATCAATTCCTACAATTGATAACAAATTTCATTTAACGAAAAGCAATAGTCATGCTTTGGATAGTATGTTAACGAGTTTTCATAGTAATTTTTTAGAGATTTTTGTAATTTCTCGAAATATTGCGTAAACTCGAATAGTGTTTTCACAATATTATTTTAACCATTAGGACAGTTTTACGCAACCCTGGTTATAGAGGTATTTCCAAATGGTTGCAACCCATTTACTCATTCTTCTTTAAATGTGCCATTCTCTGTCCTTTTTTCACCAGCTTATATTTTTAGTATTTTTAGGGCTTATGTTAAAAATATTAAGGAATATTCTCGCATAAAATTGCCGGCATTTTGAAACTGTAGTTTTGTTATGTTTTTGCTTTTCGTGAATTTCAAGCTCTAGGTTCAAATATTCAAGAATTTTTTTCATAAATGTATCAATATTTAAATGAAGACTGGAAAAAATTTGAATTTGAAATTTACTTCCTGTTATGTACCAAGTTTAATGATGTAATAATAATAAATTATGAATTAAATTTAAATTTCGAGTGTATTGAGCGTTAAAATTACAATAATAATGAAAAAAAAAAAAAACGCAAGTACATATAGATTTACCAATTTAAATAATCATAAAGTATAAGTGCTCAAGGTTTTTTTATCTACAATTCAATTATTTTCTGTTATACTTACATACCAAACAACCGATTAAAGCCTATATACTCGAAGCACCAAGTTCCCTACCCTACAAAATAAGATTTAATAATGCCTATACTCATACTATATGTATAAGTCAAAAAAATAAATAAAAATTTATTTACTAAAAAAATTCAAAATTTGAGCAGTGATGCAAAATGAATGAACTATTATTTGGTTGAAAACTGACTAAAAAACTTTATTATTGAAAAAAAAAACAACATTTTAAACTTGATTCTTATACATCTAGCGAAAAGGAATTAATTGCACTTTACATGTGTGAGGTTCTGCTGCTTACACAACATAACATTAATCTTCAACTAAAGAACGTCCATTCTGCCTGATTGTATATCTATATACATGTAAATAACTTCGGGGATAAAACACGAAACATGAATAATCAAAGCAAGTTCTAAACGAACAGTTAGATTTAAAAAAATACATAGGTAGTATCATTGTTGAGGTTGCCAAGAGTAGTCCATTATACCAAGTAGAAAACTAGCAGTATGTGCTTTAAGGAATTCATACACTGCGATTGTATTTTCGCTGGGTCCTTTACCAAAAAAGTACCTTACCTTTTCGTCTTCTCCACATGAAAATACCGAAAACTTCAGCTTCTTGTCACTAACCAGTAACTCAACTTCTAAACCGGAGACATCATTCAGATGTACAACAGTTTTTGCGGACATCACCGAATTAGTAGCATCGGCACATATTTTTTTTTTTTCGTTTTTATCCATTTCCGTAACATCCTTGCTGAAAGTAATGAAATAATTTAAGAGTAAAGAATTTATGTTGAGACAAAAAGATATATGTGTTACACTCAGTTACCCTAGGAAATGATAATTTCCCTCGTTAAGGACGAAGTCTTCATGACACTCTCGAAAACTTCTAAATTATACCACTTCCAAGTATATGGGTAGTCCATTATACCAACTGCAGCACCAATATCAACGTCTTTTGTTAACATATATACTGCGATTGTATTTGCACGGGGCCCTTGGCCGAAAAAGTACGTTTTTCTTGTCATTTTCGCGCACGAAATACCGAATGTCCGCTTCTTGAAGTAGGTAATAATTAATAGTTACTCCCACTTTAAATTAGAGGCATTACTTGGTACCATATCATCTTGCGGGGGCATTGCCAATCTTTTCTAGTAGCAGCATCAGTACATATATTCATTTTTTCTTCTTTATTCATTCCGGTAACGTCTATGCTGTAAGTAAGAAAACAATTATGAGTAAAGAATTTACATCGAGATAAAAAATATGTGTGTTGTACTCAATTACCCTAAGAAAGGATGTCTTCCCTCGTTTTGATGAAGTTTTGCAAGGCTTCAGTCAAAGCCAATGCATTCTGCCATTTCCAAGCGCATGCTTGCGAAACTAAAGGAATTAATAAAAGAAAACCAAAGACATATTTGAAATTCATATTAAATTTCCTAATACTTTAGTCAAGTTGACTCGATGAAATAAAAGTGGAGGAAATTTCGCGACGAAAAATGTCCTTCGGTTTTTCTACGAATTTTTTCAATACTACTTAACTGACACCTGTTCAACACCATGTATGAACGTACGAATGTTCGAAATCCCAAATTTTTGAGAACATATAAGTAAAAAATTGTAGGTTTGATTATTGATTAAAGTAGAAGTGCGCATTGTAACTTTTTTGGCCTCAGCGCACAATTACAACACTTTCTATGAAATCGTACGTGCGCTAAAAACATATTTTTTGGCTGAGCTGTAGGTTACACAACGTCACAGCTCAAAGTAATAGTCCCGGGCATTTTATGCAAAAGGTGGAAAAAATTAAGATCAGTAATTTTTTGCGGGAATGTGTTCAGAAGGGTCCTAGTAGTTACCCTATAAAACCCAAGAGCCCCAAGGAAGGAGGAAAAGTTTTTTGGGGGGTGAAACACCCCAAAAATGAGTTTTTTTCGCATTATTTTGAAAAATATTCAACTTTGAATAAAAAATATTAACAAATTCAAAATCTACGTTCAATTTCCGATCCGATGATTTTCCAACATGACCCCTTTCAAGTAAAACATGAGCCCTAGAGGGGGGATTCAAAATTTTCGAATTTTTGAAAAATCAGATAGTTCAGTTTTATGAGTTGAAATTTGTACTTGAATGATACTTTATCGTACCCCAACAATTGTTCATAAGTATGTAAGGGATTGCAAAAGTATTTTTACTCCACGCACGCCTATTCAGGGGATGAGCCGTTTTAATATGACCAAAGCGTTCACATGTGTACAGTATATAGATATACGTGTATTACATCAAGTGAAAATGTTTATTCATGAATAAGAGACTACTGCAGAAGCAAGATATATTCGGCTTTTCGAACTACCTTTGCTTTGTAGCGATGAACTTTTTTAAGAGGTCAAGGGTAAGGTATGCGGTGAGGAGTGGCGAGCTACACGTGTGATGTGTCGCCAGACAGTCTACCAAGCAGCAATGTGCAACTGTGTCACCTTCGTGGGTGGAGTGCGTTGGTATTTTTAATTATGTATTCATAGCTGAGGACATTCAATTTTAATTTATACCTTATTACTTTTTNTTAGAAATTACTCCCACTGATAAAGTAGTGATTTGGCTCAGCATCATATTTTGCGAAGACGTATTCGGAAAAACATAAGTGCATATTTTCTTTTTTTCGTCATCGTTCATTTTGGTAACATCTTCTCTGAAAGTAAGAAAACAATTGATGAGTAAAGAATTTGTGTTGTGGTAAAAAAATATATGTATTACACTCAATTACCCTAAGAAAGTCTTATCTTCTTGCAAGGCTTGATTTAATTCAGATACGTCCTCCCATTTCCAAGCACTTGCTTGCGAAACTGCACAAATTAATGAAAGAAAACCAAAAACATATTTTAAATTCATATTAATTTCAATAATACTTCAGCTATGTGGACTCGATGATATAATAGTTGAGAAACTTTCGCAAAGAAAAATGCCTGTCTGTTTTCAACGGATTCCTTCCAACACTACTCTACTGACAACTGTTCGACACCGAGTATGAACGTACGAATGTTTGAAATCAAAATTTTTGAAAACATATAAGTAAAAAATTGTGGGTTGTCTATTTGACTAAGATGGAAGTACGCATAGTAAATTTTTTGGCTACAGCGCACAAAAACAACTTTCTGTGAAACGTACGTGTGCGAAAAACAATCGATGTGCGCATATTAGTGCGTAGTAGCGGATTTATCATATGATCCATCATAGGCGAACAGAAAACCGCCCCCTTTGCTAGTCTAACTGACCAGATATTTTTTGAAAAAGAAAAAAGGTAAAGAATTTTTGCTCACATTTTCAATACTTTTCACCAAGTAACAAGCGTATGTTACTACTGTATATCTTCAGGGTATATGATCTGAGAGCAAAAATAGCTCACAAGAACTTTCCATACCGTGAATCAGCAATTACGAGGACAAAGTTGGTTAGGTGAACAGTGGGGAGGGGTAATTAGAATTTCAAAAAGACATGCAAAATTACGAAAATCGTAGAAAGTACGAAAAAAACATGTACCTAGGACTACCTACTTAATAAAAAATAAAGGGAAATAAAATATTTGTACTTTCATCGGAAAAAAACTCATAATTAAATAACACCATGAAAACGTCCCTAAGGAGGGGTTGAATTTTTTAGAAAATACTATAACTCCGTTGTGTAATACCAACATTCGAAGGATTTTGGAATTCACGGTATATAGATGTCTTTTTTGTTGGAAAGGGAGGAGGGTTCATAATTCGAAATATGCTGTAACTCTTCCGGATATCAACTTTGCATAGGCCCATTATTGTGATGATACTTTACTCATCTAACCCTTTTTCGTAGGATTTTGAAATCCAAGCGCCATGTATGTATTTTGATGAGGTGCTATTTTTCGAAAAATGCTTTTACACATGCACTGCGTGAATTCTGAAGTTCTACGAAGAGGGGTTAAATCAGTGAAATATCGTCCCAATAATAAATGATCTATGTAATTTCAGCTGTGAAAATTGATATTCTAGTTGAGTTATAGCATTTTTTCAAAAAATGCGTGCTCCCCTTAAAACACATGAACGCTGTATGAATCCCCTCCCCAAACAAAAAGGAAATGAAAACGAAAAAATTTACTTTTGGAAAATTCAGTTTTCGTATTATTCGTTTCATCTCGTTTCTTCGAAAGCTAATATTTTTTTTGTTTTTGTTTTGTTGCGTTTGTTAACTCTACTTTTTCGAAGGGCTGAATGCAATAAATGCTATCAATTCAAATTCCGCGTCCTCGATAACATATATACGAGATTGTAACGCGCGATTCACCATTTACGGCGCGGCGTACATATTTATCGGCGATCCAACGGTCTGCCCGTATTTTAATCCGAGTCTCGCGAAACGCTCGCGCCGAACCCGTAGATAGACGAAGATAACTCGAGACGCATCGCGAATGCACTCAGGCCCGTAGCCAGGATTTTTTCTAGAGGGGGCAAAGGGGGGGGGGAGCAGATTTTTTTTCAACACCAAAAAAATTTTCAAATTCAAAATGCACTTATGAATATAATTTTTTATTTTTTCAAAAGTACATTTCAAATTAAAATACGAGTCCAAAATTTAATATTAATACAATCGCAATTTTCTATTTTTTCGTGAATTAAATATTAAAAAAAAAAATTTCAACGCAAATTTTATTTAAGTGGTGTTTTTCGAACGGAATAACTGTCAAATTACAAGATCGTCCAAATAAAATTGACTGACGATACGGAGTTAAGATTCGATTTTTTGTGCTGAAAGACGACAACAACAACGCATCAGTATCGCCTCGCTCAGATGCAAGTAAATTAAGCGAAAACGTGACATCTCTATAACACTGTTACCAATCGTCAGGTCAAAAATATGTTAATTTATCAATGTGACTATCGATTTGAAACACATTTATGTGGATTTATTAATTTTTGTGTCAATGACCAAATTAAAAAGTAAAAAAGGGGTTTTTGGGTAATTTTTCTAAGGGGGGCAAAAAATTTTCTAGGGGGGGCAACACTCCCCTTGCCCCCCTGGCTACGGGCCTGGCACTACCGAGTTACCTTGCCACTACGAGAATTTTTTTTTTTAAAAAGGAGATAAATGAAAAAAAATTACATTAGGAAATTAAATTAAAAATTATTATTTTTTTTGAAGAAGAAATAAAAAGAAAAAGAAATCGTCCGATTATTTAACCCATGCCTACTATCCTCCACACACCCAGCAGCCTACCCGACCGCAACAACTCGTACTTAGCTACTCATTAGTTATGTTATCTCGAAGCTCGCCAAAATTGTGATATATTTCCCTACTTCGCGAAATTTATTAATTAGGAGATCGCAATTAGCGCATGCACCGCGCTGCTATGCAACGCAGGATACGCCGAGAGCGTAGCACCGCGCGAACAAAGTTCGCCGCAGGCTAGACTGGGGACTCTTTAGGGGGAGCTCCAAATTTCTCTATTTCCCGGACAGACACGATAGGACCAGACTCCGCGCTTGGAGCAACACAGCTCTGGTCGGGTAAGAAAGAAGAAGAAAAAAGAAATTGATAAAGATAAGCTCGTATATTAGAAAGGAACAAAAAATATTTACCTACCCTACTTTAGATATTTAGTCTACTGTCGCAAAAAAGAAAGAACGAGCCCCCAATATGCTCGCGGAAAAAAGGTTATATATAATCGCGTACATTTCAATTCGCGCGAGTAACGCTTTTGTCATAGTTTGACAATATTATTATTAAAAAATAAGTAAACTGGACGCTAACTAAGAATCTAAAGTATCAAAATCTATGTAACTCACCGCGTTACATAGACTTCAATACTTTAAATCAACCAAAACGTAAACTGTAAATTTTCGTAAATCGGCCCAAAGTACGTACTCAAAAGGGCCATGACCGCGCGTCAACAGCAGGGTTGCCTGTCTGTTGCGCAACGAAAAAATTTGGAAGAAAAAAAAAGTAATAAAATAAAAATTAATTTCTTTTTTTTTTAATTTTTAATTTTGGTTTTAATTTTGGATCACTTCAAAACGTTGTTTATAAAATTTCGATTAGTTATCATCCAGTTTCTTCGCCTTATCACAGAGGGAGCTTTTTCATCTGTGATAAGGCGGATGAAAAGATAAAAAAACCGCCCGTTACAAGATGTATCATATATAATGTATAAAGCTGCGAAGCAAAAGTCAAAAAAGTTCCGAACATTTTCTATTGCATCTAGAAAGCTATTTCTTTTTTGCTTGAAAGCTCATAACGTGTATTATCAGTACAAAATTCGAAACTCTGAAAAAGTTGACCTTAAAGACTCAAAAATTTGAGATGTGTGTTTCAGAATTAAGTATCATTGAGATACGAATGTCTTCAAAGTGCATTTCAATTTTTCTTGCTATATCAATACAAAATTATACAAATAATTATATTTTTTTGATAAGTGCATATAGTTTTTCTTGCTATGTAATTAAGTGTAGGAGAAAGATGTGTATTAATATGTAGCGTGCAATCGAAATATCCATCGTCGATGTGTTGTTGTAATAAAATGACTCCATCTTCGTTGGTAAAAATTTTATTCGTCAGAATTAAATTACATCAAGACTCTCTGGTAACTCTGCATTGTGCACGTCCGGATGCCCCATCCCAAATGAGGGGGGCACAAAAAATAAAGTTTACCAACACATTATCACGGTACTAATAACACGAAAAATAATAACAAAAATGTATGTTTCGAAAATCTATCTCCTCAGTTGAACGGACAAGTGGCATCAGTGAACTGAAATCTAATCTACTAGTGCTATCGCTTAACGCCTTAGTCTCACCTATCCGAGCGTATGTAGAAAAACCCTTGCCCGATAAGCCAACGCTACAAATACGAATATATTTTTTTGAAGGAATCCTATCCTTTACAGAGTGGCGAAGCGGCCATGGGTCGGAGCCTCCTAGTATCTATATATACACAAAATAAAGAGAATTGAAACCATCTTAGACTGATGCCCGAGTAGGAATATAGTCGGTCCTGCTGTACGACGTATGCGTAGGCCCGTCACTCTCCACCTCAGCATAAATAATCTTTTCGATGTTCCTGAAGGAAGCACCTAATATTATAGCGTATCATGGACAGGGCAGTTCCATCATTTTTCTTTCTTTTGTCGGTGGCAAAATTTCTTGTGTGATATGCCATGAAAACTTGTTTTTCGATTGTTTTTCGTGAAGAAGTTTCTAGAACACGTATACATTAGCGATGAAACGCAATAGCAGGTGTTGACAATGGCTCATAACCTTGAGTGTTGAATGAAATAGAGCTTTGACGTAATGTTTTGCGACATTCGGAAATTTATGTGAAGTCTGATACGAGCTTCTTGTAAGTCCCCGTATTTTTTGATGTTGGTACGGTTCAAGTTAAAATGCAGTTTTCCCCTGCGAAGTGCCTTTGGCTATCCATGTACATAGTATACAGCCAGCAAAGAAAATGAAATTGCTGCTATGACAATATAATAAAAGAAAGTATAATTGAACCCCATCTGTGAAGCGAATTAGTATAAATTTTACCCCATTTTTTCTATGTTTTTCACGATTGCCGCAAGATATAGTAACGGTTTAAAATTTATTCCGCTATGAAATCGAATGTTATGATTAAGTTCTATGTTATTTATACATAGTGGAGCGTACTGCGCTGGAATATGTAACAAAGTGTAAAACAATAAATCAAATCAAATCAAATCCTCGGGTATTCTTACATTATTAAAAGTAATATATTATTTATATCAATGAGAATCTGTGTAGTTGAGTGTAATAGAATTCGCTCAACATATATAGTAAATGTAGGTACTTTGTGGTCTTCATTTTTGAAGTGCTGGTTTGGGAATGCAGGACCCCTTGATTTTGTTCCTTTTCATAAAAAAATAGAATTCTCAAAATTTGAGGTAAAAAAAAATATTAACCCTTGCCTTAACGCAGTTGAAGTTATGCTTAAATTCATTTCCCCTAAGGCAATTTTTAAAATGATTATTAGGGTGGTCGTTATTTTCAAAATGGAATTTTAGGGTACAGTACCCCTTAATTTTGTTTTTTTTTTACAAAAAAAGTACGACTCGCAAAATCTGAAATCGAAAAAAATTAACCTACGCCAATTTCGAAATTTACTTCCTGTGAAGTGATTTTTAAAATTTGAATTTTCTCTATTAATCTCTTAATTGAGCATTAAATGTAATTAGTGACTCGATTTTATGAAAAACATCATTTCTCAATTTCCTTTAGTTCATGGTAGGCTCAGTACAGAAAATAATATGTATGATAACAATGTATGCTTATTTTTTTACAACTAATTGTCAAATGTGTTATATGCGAATAGATGAAAAAAATTAAATTAATCTTTATGAAACATTGAACCAAACTGCTTTTGATTCTCATTTTTATTGAATTTTGTATTAAATTTTTCCATTAGTTTTACCCCTTATTCTGCCGAATCATTCACTACATTGATCGAGTCCACAATGTTTTTTGCTTTCTTGTATGCTTTCATTTTTGGCCCATTCAGTAACATCGATGTTTAAAAAAGCATCATCAATTTGTAATCGCCTGAATAAATTTAAAATTTTAATGATCTAGGCGTCAGTAAGTGACTTGGTATCTGTTTTCCTAAGGAACTATTTACATTTCTCCGATTTAATATCACCATTTTAGAACTAAATGCAGCACTTTCGTCACTTTCATTAATTCTTTCTTTACTATGTTCTGCGAATTCATCAAGTTTTACAGCCATGCATTGTCTCTCATCAATTGGAACTTTCTTCTCAAAAATAGAAAAGAGTACTGGTTCGTAATGCGAAACTATCTTTTCAACACAAGCTTTGGAAATAGCTTGGTCCTTCACTGCGTATTTGTGTAAACTTTTAAGCGAAGAAATAAAAATATTGTTACAACGAGCTTGAGCTGCTTGATTCGCCATAAAGCACGGCCTAATATAATTTACAACAATGAAACCCAATATTCTACACAGTGCTTTTTCTTTGCTTTTTGTGATTTTTTTTTGTGGTGTTTTTAACTGCCTTGGTTATCACGCCACCTCTAGGATGGATAAATTTTAAATATAAGGCCGCAACGTTGTAAAAGAGTCAAAATGTTATGGATATTTTGTGGGTTGTCGGTTATTTCTTGTTTGATTTTTAGTGATTTTCGAATATCGTACAATTTTGGACACAGAAAGAGAAGGTGGTTGACAGTGATATTTTGTTGATGACATAGGTTGCATATTGGTGGTGGGAGCTTTTCGAAAAGGTAACTATGTGTGAGCCTAGTGTGACCAAGTCGTAGTCTGTTGATTGTTATTTCGCTTTTCCGATCTAAGTGGTCGAGGTGTTTCCATGGTATAACTGATTTTTTATGGGTGAAGAGTTTGGATGTGTTTTGGTAGGACCATTCTGATTGCCATTTTTGGGTGGTAATTGATGTGAAGTAAGATTTGAGGTCTGTGGGGGTAAAAATTTGATAGGAGAAGTATTACTAGCGGTTTTTGCGAGGTGGTCGACTTTGTCGTTACCTTCAATGTTTACATGGCTGGGAATATACATCATTTCGATTGTATTTCCTGCTTGAATAAGGAGTGTATTAAGTTTTGAATTTGGTAAATTAGGGAGTTTTCTGAAAAGGAGTTTTGTAAAGCTGCAAAGAACTGAGGGAATCGGATAGAATGAGGATACTTTTTACTTGAGGGGAAGTAATTTGTTGGATCCTTTCAAACAGTGGAAAATTGCGGTGAGTTCTGCTGTAAAAATTGATATGACATTATTGATTTTGAAGTTGTATGAATCGTTTTGAATGGAAAATGCGTATCCTGTATGGGTATTGGTGATTTTTGAGCCGTCTGTATAGCAGTGAATGTAACTGTGGTATGGTTCGAGTTGTTGAAGGAAGAGTCTTTTTGTAATATGAGAGGAGTTTTGGGATTTTGGGTGATTGGTCAAATTTAAGTTAATATTAGGTTTTTCTATTTTCCAGGGAGGAGTTGTTGGGATGTATAAGTTGTTTTGGTGGAAAGGTATTTGTTGTTGTTCTAAATTTTGTAAGAATTCCGTAATGGGCGGGTGTAAAGGAATACCTCTACTTTCGATGTGCTTTAGAATTTTTTTTTGAATTGGGTGATGGGGAAGTGAGATGACAGAGCTGAGATATCTATTCGCTAATAGTTGTCGTCTATGTGTAGGCGGCAATTCTGAGGCTTCGCAATACAGACTGGTGATGGGTGTTGATCTAAGTGCTCCGATACATATGCGGATTGCAGAGTTTGTGACAGTATCTAAGTTTAGTAATGTGGATTGCGATGTGACGCTATATATAGGGGAACCATAGTCCATTTTGCTACGGATAAGAGCATGATATACGTTGAGGAGTAGTTTTCTGGAGGGACTGTGTGTGGGATTTTTAATTATTTTTAGTAAATTTAGAAGTTTTAAGGATTCGTGTTTTAAATTTAGGATATGAGGTTTCCATGAGAGTTTTTTGTCGAAAGTAAGACCAAGAAATTTTGTGGATGATTTGTATTCCAATTGTTTGTCCCCAAGTGTAAGCTTTGGTCTAATACGTTTTTTGTCTTTCTTGTGAAATTTATGCAATGGGTTTTAAGAGGTGAGAAGGATAGACCGTTTGAATTGGACCATTTTTCAAGTTCATTTAATGATTTTTGTAAGAGTTTTTGGGCTAAAAGAGGGGCTTTAGATTTTATAGAAATATTTATATCGTCTGCGAAAATTCTCAGCGATACTGGGGGGGATATAATTTTTGAAATGTCGTCAATTGCTAGAAGGAATAAAGTGGTACTAAGAACGGAACCTTGAGGGACTCCATTTTGGATATGTTTCTCAGGAGAATAGGTGTTGTTGACTCTCACTTAGAATGATCTGTTTGATAAGAAGTTTTTTATAAAATGAGCCATGTGTCCTCTTATGCCTACAGAGGATATTTTTACTAATATTTTATGTCTCCATGCTTTGTCGTAGGCTTTTTCCAGGTCAAAAAATATGGCGTAAAGATTTTCTTTGTTTTGGAAAGCTGTTTGAATATCTTGAGCAAGATCATATATGTGATCTAAAGTGGATATTTTCTTTCTGAATCCGCTTTGGTTAGGGTTTAGTATATTGTTTGACTCAATGAACCAGTTTAGTCTTCTACTTACCATTTTTTCTAAAATTTTGCATAGTGTGCTTGTGAGGGAAATTGGTCTATAGCTAGCTGGGGAGCAAGGTTCTTTGTTTGGTTTGAGGATGGGGATTATAATCGCTTTGGACCATGCAGAAGGGAAGGTATTGCTGGTCCAGATTAAGTTATATATATTGAGAATTTGAATGAGATTATTTTCTGGGAGGTTTTTTATCATCGTGGGGTGAATGTCATCTGGACCTGGGGCTGAATTTTTAATATTGTGTTTTAAATTCAATTCGAAGTAAAACAATTTTAATTGAGTATATAGCGTTAGCCATCCGCCTGACTTGATGATAAGCACTTGGTTATCGTATTCTGTTTCTTTCTGCAAGCTTTCCTCTTAATAAGATTACTATCAGCTCTAAGAATTTGCAGCAATCTTCATGTGGATGATCATCCATAAACTTTTTTTCAAAAAACTGAAGAGTTTCTTAAGACCCCAATCCAGCAGGCAAGTCACCGAGAAAATCTCGGTGGGCTGCGATGTATTTTGGCCAATGAGGTACAAATTGGACTACTTTAATTTCTAAACTTTGATAAAAAAAAAAAAAAACTAAAGAAATTCCACGAACTCATAATTTGAAAAATGGGATAAAAAATTGGGCAAATCAATGCTAAGTGGGCGTTAAAAATGGGATTTATAGGTGGACCGCTAAATTTTTCTATTCCTGGATATTGGACCAATTAAATAAACTTTTGCACGAAGCGTTTTGTAGAAATAATCTACCAATTATAAAAAAAAAAGTAGAAGTTATGTGTTGTACTACTGATATTCAGTCATATTTCATAATTAACCACTCGCGAACTGTCAACTGCCCTTTTAATATGGATGAATTTTGTGACATCAAAATATCCCTTATGGGGAAAATGTAATACATCTTCGAACGCGTTGTGGCACGGGTTAATTTTTTATTTTCGATCTAAAATTTTTTTGGTATTATTTTATTATAAAAATGATCACAATGAAGGAGTCCTGCATAAAAAATTACGAAAAAAAATTTTTCACAGTAGTGAATAACGAATACCCTATATGCGTCAATAGAAAAACGATGTTTGCACTATGAAATCTAAACTCGATCTGATGACGAAGGATCAGTACAGTTATTTCCTTCTCACTTAGCTGAAACTGATTTTTCCGCTTTCTCCTTTGTTGTAACAGCTATGCGCAATGACTTGATGACTAGCAGCTATTGGTCCTTTGTTCATCATACCAACGGAAAGACCACGTATTGTATTTATTCGCAGGGTTTTTCTCTTTGTCCTTGACCAGTATTTCGTAACTGGTACCACAGACCTATAGCCAAATAGTGCATCCATGTTACGCACTCATAAAACCCTTATTTCGCTCATTCCTTAACAATATGCATATTATGTAATTCACGTGTACACTCGAATCGCAAACCATTAGAATTTTTTCGTTTTTAGTCATAGATTTAAAATACAAGGGTTAATAATAAAAAATTTTTCAGCAAAAGGGAATAAAACTAGTTTTTCGCTTCGAAGTGGCTCCGGGTAGCGTTAACGTCGCCTAACTATCTGAACGGAATTTACAATGTATTATACTAAATTCTCGTGTTATGGATAGAAAGATGCAGTGGTATTGAACAAAGTTTGAAAAATTTCGAAAAAAAGAATAAGTTTCTGTATTCCTTGGTGTTGCCCGTATACATACTTTCAGGGGCGAATATAAGATGGATATTTATTACTAGCTTTTAAAGATATTAAAATTTGAGATAAATTTTAAAAAATCAAGTTTAGGGATTTCTTGCCTATATCTTGGCGAAAACAAAAATAATTGTACCTGTCGATTCATACCATTCGAAGAAGAATGTAATTCTCTACATTCCTTCACGAACACCTATATTCCTGAAGTATTGAAGCTCAAAAAAGTTCCTTATAACGAACTTTTGTCTTTCATTTGAAATAAATTGCATACTATAAACCCTAAATTAGAAAATCAATCATGTCGAATATTTAATTTTCAAAGCGAATAGTGATTGCCAAAGAAATAGTTTTTTCAAATTTTGAAGCATTGAGAAAATGATTAATTAAACGTTAAAAAGTAAATTAATTGAAAAATTAATTTCTTGGTTGGTTTATATGTTTGTCCTTTTTTTTGTGATTTTCAATGGTTCGTATCATCAATAGCCTCTATCCTTCAAAGTTCGAAAATATTTGGTAATTTTCAAACGAATCATCACATCACAACGAATTAATTTAATTATTTGCTTCGAAAATTCGATATTCGACTACCTTGGTTTTATGTCTACATGTTTCGATCACAGGACAAAAGTAGCTCACATAGGTACTTTCCGTACCTTGAATCATCAATTTCGACTGAACAAAGCTTGGTAAAGAGCATATCACCGGGTAATCTCAACACAGTAATGTCAGCTGCCAAAGTTGATATGGTCGAAAATCATTGAAATTATAAAAAAAAAAAAGAAGTTGTACGTGGTACCTAGTACAAAATGAAAGAAAATAAAAACTTTCATCAGAAAAAACCTCACAATTAGATAACACCATGAAAACATCAGGCTTACCAACCGGGAGGGATAATCCCTCTCGGGAGGAATTTTTGACATTTTTGAAAGTTCGGTGGAATTTTGGAGGGATTTTCCAATTTTGAGGGATTTTTCACGATTTTGGAGGGATTTTTTCAAAAATGAAAGAAATTATGCAAAATTTAAAAAGGATGAATAATTATTTTTTGGAAGTTTGAAATGAAATTAATTTGTTAAAAAATAGATTTGCGATGCGTCGATCCGTTGAGTCGAACCATTGTAAAAAGAGTGGTACTGTGGTGTGGTGCACCGGTGCACATCCCTAAACCCCAGCAACAAGTGAAATGAAATAAACTGATATTAGATATTACTAATAATGAAAACCCAAAAAAATAAATGTGCAAATTGCAAATTTGCAATGTATTTGTGTAATGTATTTATTATTGGCTAATCGTACAAAAATCAAGAAATGGTAAAATATACATTTTCTTCAGAAAAAAATCTGTAAATGGCTGGTAATGTTATTTTTTTACATGTGTTACGACGATAGGGAGAACCCCAATCGCGCGATCGCGGTAGCGCAAAAATGGAAGGATTTTTTTCTCGAGGAGGGATTTTTTTTTCTTGAAATAGGGAATTTCTTCACAAATTGGTTGGCAACGCTGGAAAACATAACTCCATCTGTAAACGCAATGAGCGTAAATGAGACTATGTAGAATTTAAAAGGGATAATATGGTCGATTTTTATCTCCCAAAACTACCCAAAATATCATATTCTTGTTTCAGCATCATTTCCTATAGATGCAGATTCTGCCTGTTTCATCGAAAAAGCCTAAATTAATCTTGCACTTCGCGCACGACCAGTAAATTAGCCATTTGCCTTTAAATTTTGAAAATACACGAAAATAATTTGTGCTTTTTGAAACAAACAGTTGAAACGGTTTAAACATCTTCAGTTTTTAAAATTGAAGTTCAAATAAATTTTTGAACGAACAGGAACTGGTTGTGATGAAACGAATATCATTTCTTAAAGACAAGGAAAAAAAGAATATATAAAAAATTTCCATCTTCGTGGAGGGTAAGTATGAAGGTAAAAGCTGAGGAAAATCGTACATTTTGAAAATTACATGAATGCAACAATTTGTTGCGTACGATCTTCTCGTTACATTTTTTAATTACTAAATGTTAACGAAAAAATAATATGAGAACGAATTTTCAAAAATGAATGTATTGATTGTAAGTCCGAACTCCGAAATTACGAATAGCTCGAAAACGAAAATGATATGAGATTATAAATTCGAAATTACGAATATGAGAATATGAACGCCGAAATATCAGTTGTAATACTCAAAAAATAGAAACGAAAAATGCAAACGATACGATCTCCGAACTACGGATGAACCAGATATCAATACAACCTTCCCACGTTAGTATCCAAATCCTGCATTTGATGGATGATTTGTCCATATGAAAACTCTCTCATCAATTGCTAATATTGATGCATTTCGATTTTAAGAATCAAATTTTTCTTCTCTTTCAATCGCATTTTTGCTATCATCAGTCTCATGTAATTTAGCATCGATATGTCGTTTATTTTTATCTGTTTTAATATGATTGGTAACTTGGCTAAATGGTCCGCTCGTGTGTTACTATTATCATTTGCATAGCTCTGGACCTTCTCCCAGCGTAGTCTTGCAACTTTTGTCGTAAATTCTGCAGTTTATTCCACATTTCGTCGTTTTCATTTAGCACAATTTCGCCATTCACTCCTTGTCAGAATGTTATTTGGTTCTTCATCCATGATGAAGATATTCTTCTTCAGAATTTGTCGTTTTGATAAATACCTAGGTGCACAACTTACTAGCTAGCCCGCGCATTACTCTTTTAGCCGGCTTTGTCGGTAGATGGTAGGTATGCTGCTATAAGGAACGAGTTGACATTAAATGTGTTTAACATACCATTGTCCGATATCAGAGTCAACTTTTTTAAAGTTTCGGATTTTTTACTAATAGTACACGTTATGAGCTTTCTAGGTGCAATAGAAAAAGATCGGAAGTTTTTTTGACTTTTTTCGAAATTAATTTCGACTAAGTCCGAAATACAAATAGAAATTTCATTCAACAAAAAGTTCAAGAATTGAACAGTGATGTAAAATGAATGAACTTGAGCAAAAATTATTATTTTCTTTTATTTACTCGATTACGAACAGAAACTGTTGAAAATGTATTTGCCAAAAAATTAAGAAATTAAAGAAAGAAGTATTTTATACTCGAATCCGACAATCGGTGAAAAATGTCATTTAGCGAAAAGGAATAGTCATGTTTTGGATAGTATGTTAACGAGTTTTCATAGTAATTTTTTAGAGATTTTTGTAATTTCTCGAAATATTGCATAAACTCGAATAGTCTTTTCACAATATTATTTTAACCATTAGGACAGTTTTACGCAACCCTGGTTATAGAGGTATTTCCAAATGGTTGCAACCCATTTATTCATTCTTCTTTAAATGTACCATTCTCTGTCCTTTTTTCACCAGCTTACGTTTTTAGTATTTTTAAGGACTATGTTAAAAATATTAAGAAAATTCTCGCATAAAATTGCCGGCATTTCGAAACTGTAGTTTTGTTATGTTTTTGCTTTTCGTGAACTTCATGCTCTAGGTTCAAATATTCAAGAATTTTTTTCATAAATGTATCAATATTTAAATGAAGACTGGAAAAAATTTGAATTTGAAATTTATCTCCTTTTATGTACCAAGTTTAATAATGTAAGAATAATAAATTATTAATTAAATTTAAATTTCGAGTGTATTGAGCGTTAAAATTACAATAATAATGAAAAAAAAAAAAAAACGAAAGTACATATAGATTTACAAATTTAAATAATCATAAAGTATAAGTACTCAAGGTTTTTTTTATCTACAATTCAATTTTCTATTATACTTACATACCAAACAACCGATTAAAGCCTATATACTCGAAGCACCAAGTTCTCTACCCTACAAAATAAGACTTAATAATGCCTATACTCATACTATATGTATAAGTCAAAAAAATAAATAAAAATTAATTCACCAAAAAAATTCAAAATTTGAGCAGTGATGCAAAATGAATGAACTATTATTTGGTTGAAAACTGACTAAAAAATTTTATTATTGAAAAAAAAAATTAAGACAATAAAAAAAGCAACATTTTAAACTTGATTCTTACACATCTAGCGAAAAGGAATTAATTGCACTTTACATGTGTGAGGTTCTGTTGCTTACACAACATAACATTAATCTTCAACTAAAGAACGTCCATTCTGCCTGATTATATATCTATTATACATATAAATAACTTCGGGGATAAAACACGAAAAATGAATAATCAAAGCAAGCTCTAAACGAACAGTTAGATTTAAAAAAATACATAGGTAGTATCATTGTTGAGGTTGCCTAGAGTAGTCCATTATACCACGTCGAAAACTAAGAGTATGGGCTTTACGGAATGCATACACTGCGATTGTATTTTCGCTGGGTCCTTTACCAAAAAAGTACCTCACCTTTTCGTCTTCTCCACATGAAAATACCGAAAACTTCAGCTCCTTGGAACTAACACGTAACTTCACTTCCAAATCGGGGGCATCATTCAGATGTACAACAGTGTTTGAAGACATCACCGAATTAGTAGCATCGGTACATATTTTATTTTTTTCGTTTTTATCCATTTCCGTAACATCCTTGCTGAAAGTAATAAAATAATTTAGAGTAAAGAATTTATGTTGAGACAAAAAGATATATGTGTCACACTCAGTTACCCTAGGAAATGATAATTTCCCTCGTTACGGACGAAGTCTTCCATGACGCTCTCGAAAACTTCTGAATTATACCACTTCCAAGTATGTGCTTGTGATTCTTGCAGTTGCGAGGAGTAGTCCATTATACCAACTGCAGCACCAATATCAACGCCTGTTGTTAACATATATACTGCGATTGTATTTGCACGGGGCCCTTGGCCGAAAAAGTACGTTTTGTTGTCATTTTTGACGCACGAAAATACCGAAAATGTCCGCTTCTTGAGGTAGTAATAATTAACAGTTACTCCCACGTCTAAATTAGAGGCATTACTTGGTTCCATATCATCTTGCGGGGGCATCGCCAAATCTTCTCTAGTAGCAGCATCAGTACATATATTCATTTTTTCTTCTTTATTCATTCGAGTAACGTCTATGCTGTAAGTAAGAAAACAGTTTATGAGTAAAGAATTTACATCGAGATAAAAAAAATGTGTGTTGTACTCAATTACCCTAAGAAAGGATGTTCTGTCGCGTTTTTGATGAAGTTTTGCAAGGCTTCAGTCAAAGCCAATGCATTCTGCCATTTCCAAGCGCATGCTTGCGAAACTAAAGGAATTAATAAAAGAAAACCAAAGACATATTTGAAATTCATATTAAATTTCCTAATACTTTAGTCAAGTTGACTCGATGAAATAAAAGTGGAGGAAATTTCGCGACGAAAAATGTCCTTCGGTTTTTCTACGAATTTTTTTCAATACTACTTAACTGACACCTGTTCAACACCATGTATGAACGTACGAATGTTCGAAATCCCAAATTTTTGAGAACGCATAAGTAAAAAATTGTAGGTTGATATTTGATTAAAGTAGAAGTGCGCATAGTAACTTTTTTGGCCTCAGCGCACAATTACAACTTTCTATGAAACCGTATGTGCAAGAAAAACATGTTTTTTGGCTGAGCTGTAGGTTACACAACGTCACAGTTCAAAGTAATAGTCCGGGCATTTTATGCAAAGGGTGGAAAAAATTAAGATCAGCAATTTTTTTGCGGGAATGTGTTCAGAAGGGTCCCAGTAGTTACCCTATAAAACCAAAGAGCCCCAAGGAAAGAGGAAAATTTTTTTGGGGGGTGAAACACTCCCCCAAAATGAGTTTTTTCGCATTATTTTGAAAAATATCAACTTTGAATAAAAAATATTAACAAATTCAAAATCTACGTTCCATTTCCGATCCGATGGTTTCCAACATGACCCCTTTCAAGTAGAACATGAGCCCTAGAGGGGGGATTCAAAATTTCGAATTTTTGACAATCTCAGATAGTTCAGTTTTATGAGTTGAAATTTGTACCTGAATGATTCTTTATCGTACCCCAACAATTGTTCATAAGTATGTAAGGGATTGCAAAAGTATTTTTACTCCACGCACCCCTATTCAGGGCATGGGCCGTTTTAATATGACCAAAGCGTTCACATGTATACAGTATATACGTGTATTACATCAAGTGAAAATGTTTATTCATAAATAAGGGACTACTGCAGAAGCAAGATATATTCGGCTTTTCGAACTACCTTTGCTTTGTAGCGATGAACTTTTTTAAGAGGTCAAGGGTAAGGTATGCGGTGAGGAGTGGCGAGCTACACGTGTGATGTGTCGCCAGACAGTCTACCAAGCAACAATGTGCAACTGTGTCACCTTCGTGGGTGGAGTGCGTTGGTATTTTTAATTATGTGTTCATAGCTGAGGACATTCAATTTTAATTTATACCTTATTACTTTTTTATTATAATATATTAAATTTATGAAAAGTACAAAATTTTTGGTGACTTTGGTAATATCAATATGGCCCATCCCCCAGATCCCGGTGCATTGAATCGAAATACATCACGCTTGTAGTTCGCCACTCCTCACCACATACCTTACCCTCGACCTTTTAAGATAAATTGTTCAGAGCTAAAGTTGTGGAGCGTAAAATTCCTGACACCCTAAATGCCCTCCATTTCGAAAAACTGATATAAACTTTCAAGTTGAAAAGCTCAACTTTCAATTCGTGGATCAACTTCAAAATTGAATCAGCTTTTCTTCTATACACTTACTATTCACCATAAAAATTTCAAGTTGATCGGTCCTCTCTAACGTCAGTTATTCATCAATAAAAATTGACCAATCACAAGTCTCCAAAGTTTGACCTCAATTTTTTCGAAAACGGTGAGCTTTTAAGAAAAATTCTTCAGAACTAATCCTAACTATCCGTTTGGCCTCCATTTTCTTCTACGATGGACCGTTCGCAAGATATTTTCGAAAAACTGATATAAACTTTCAAGTTGAAAAGCTCAGCTTTCAATCCTACTAATCACCATAAAAATTTCATGCAAATCAGTTCAGTCTAACGAGAGAAAGAAATGTCCCTAAAATGAGCTTAAAGCTCCAAAGCTCAGCTTCCCGTGGATAGACTTGCACCGAAAACTAATCAACTCTTGTTCTTAATGATCTACACCTACTGTAAAAATTTTGAATCGATCTGTCTAGTTAAACTGAAGAAAACGCGTCAGAAGGAAAAGGTTTCAACAAACAAACAAATAAATAAATAAATAAATAAATAAACAAACCAAGACGACTGCAATAGTGGATTTCCGCATAAGCGGAAGTCCACTAAAAACATACATGAGGATGATTTGAAAACTCCGAAAAAACCCATCTTTCGCCTTATGTCCTCAGGGTTAGATCATAGAGCGAAAATAGCTTACAAGAGCACTTTCCGTACCTTGAATCACCAATTTTGACTGCACAAAGTTTGATGAGAAGTATATCATCTAGTAACCTTACGGATGTAGACTACTATATACCTGCATTCTTCACTAGTAGTTTGGGAGCGTGTCAAAATAGAAGAGTGAAGGGAATGTAAGGACTACCCAGTGGTGGACTCCGCTATCAGAATACGCATTGAAAAATACCGTACACTGTTGTGATTTTTGAGATTGCCGTTTAATTTCTGATAAAATATGAAAATAAAACGTAATGTTAATACCTATTTATTTTTTTTAATAATATGTAGGTCAATTTTTTTACGACATCGCATATTTTTTCCTACTGTACCGTATCCTGTATTTTGAGTTTCTGTTCCGATTCATGCAATGCCAAGAAGAATTGTGAAATTTTATAGTGCATATTTTTGACGAAATAACAGCATATTTTCCTGTTTTAAGGACGTATTCAACATGGAAGTACTTGAAAATTGGCAAAAAACTTAATTACATGTTCTAAACTCGATAAAACTCAAAGAAAAAACATATTGCAAATTCGGGGGTTTTATGAAAAAAAAAATTGCTGAA